>CAHIKZ030003087.1:1077500-1152500 GCA_903632075.3 Acanthosepion pharaonis
AGGTATTGCTGGTAATATTTTTTTCAAAAAGTTATTGCTGGTAATATTTTTTTCAAAAAGGTTTTGCTGGTAATATTTTTTTTAAAAAGGTATTGCTGGTAATATTTTTTTCAAAAACGTATTTCTGGTAATATTTTTTAAAAAATCTATTACTGGTAATATATATTTTTTTCAAAAAATATATTGCTGGTAATATGTATTTTTAAAAAAATGTATTGCTAGTAATATTCTTTTTCAAAAAGGTATTGCTGGTAATATTTTTTTCCAAAACGTATTGCTGGTAATATTTTTTCAAAAATCTATTGCTGGTAATATATATTTTAAAAAAAAAATGTATTGCTGGTAATATTCTTTTTCAAAAAATGTATAATAGGACAGTTTTAGTAGAGAATTTGTCGCCCAATATTATTCTGGATTCCGTTTCTGTTTTCAATTGCCATCTGCGGAAGCATATTTCTATTATATACTTTGTCCACCATACAAAATAACTAAAGTAACAACACGCCTTCAACAAATCTATAACACTATCTTTTTCACTTTCAATACCGCCTTTTAAGTTTGTGTGTTAGATTTTTCATCTTTTGCTAAAAAACACTTCCCTTAATATTTAAATTTGTCTCTTGCTTGATTTTGGTGTTTCATAGTTCGCATGTTGGCAGACAATCATACATTCTTTCTTTTAATAATTGATGCATAGTCCTTTCTTCGGGCTTTCATTTACTACCTTCTGTAATTCATGTGGTTTCCTTTCTGTGGCTACTATAAACAGCGTGCAAACTCATCAATATTCTTCTTAGTCTCAAATAATAATAATAATAATAATAATAATAATAATAATTATTATTATTATTATTATTTTCTTTGATTTCTGGCGTTTACACATTTCTTTCCGGGTCCCGCCCAGGGACCTAAGGTTAGAAATGACATCATGACACTCTCCACTGACAAAAAAAAAAAAAAAATATTACATAGATTGAGCCCTTCGTAAAGTGTGGGCTGTACTTGTCAGAACAAATTTTTGTATCTCCTTGAGGCATGGACTTCCAGGAATCTCTTCAATTAGTTTACTGCAATCTTTTCCAACCAGTCCTAGGGCTCCAACTACAACAGGGATTGTTGATGTTCCCATATGCCACATTTTCTTCTTCTTCTTCTTCTTATTCTTATTATTATTATTATTATTATTATTATCAACGCCTACCACAAAGAGATTGAGAAAGGAATAATTAGGATGAAGCAAGCAGCAAATATTAAAAGTGATGGAAGATAATTTCCGCCCATTTACTCTGGTGATAGTCTTCATATATTAAAATACAAAGAATAATTAAAACTATAATATTTATCTCTCTCTCTTTCTTTCTTTCTCTCTCTCTCTCTCTCTCTCTCTCTCTCAATAAAAGTGTCTCACCTGATTTTTTTTACTAAATGATCTCTTCTCCGATGAAACGAAAGTTGAGCTAAATTTAAAGGATAAGCGATCTAAAATCCGAAGAAGCTTTGAAAGCTCTTTGAATTTAGCAGTAAGTACTGTCAAGCATCTGTTCAGTATAATGTTCTGGGGATGCTTTTCATTTAATGGAACTGTTTTTTTAAAACCTATTGAAAGATCCCCAGGAGCGAGCAGTACAAGAGAATTTTAGAGTCTTGTCTTCTCCCTTCTGCTGAAAGGATGCAAATCGACCCCACCAAGCTCATTTTTATGCAGGATAATGCTCCTTGTCACAAATCAAAATTGATGAAGGAATACTTTGATGAGACGCAGGTGAGTGTTATGACATGGCCGCCCCAATCTCCTGACCTCAACCCCATAGAAAACTTATGGAGAATGTTGCTCAACTGCTTTCTCGAGAGCCTGTACTTTATAATGCTCCATAAGTTTTCTATGGGGTTGAGGAGAACATTTAGTAAAAAAAAAAAATCAGGTGAGTCACTTTTATTGAACAGCACTGTATATATATTTATTTGGAGTGATGTGAGTTTATGACCCTGGGTTTCAGGTTATTTGCTTGTCTTTATCACTGAGATAGAGCGCTTTCCAGCACGTACCGCATATATATATATATATATATATATATATATATATATATATATATATATATAGTCATCCACAGACGGATTACTTCGCTGTATCACAGCTCATCAGTGTAGCTAGACGTCCGGTTGCCTCTAGCTAGGATCGAAATCTGACTGAATTGGTTTGAGTCGAGGATTCTACCACAATTCCGTTGGCGCAAGGCAGGGATGGAGGTGACTTTAAGCGTATTTATTTTTAGATAAACACACAGTGAATATATATATATATATATATATTGCATCTATCTATCTATCTATCTATCTATGTCTCTCTCTCTATATATATATATATATACTCGACTCTCCCGTCGAATTCGATGTATGAAGGTCAAGCAGATCAGTTCCCAGAAAACTGACATTCCGACACCAGCACATGAAATTTGATTATAGTGGCGAAGGTTTTGTGCAGAACCATCCACACTGATGATATATATATATATATATATATATATATATATATATATATATATATATATATATAGTTTTAAAAACAAGGAATGCATTGATTTTAATTTTAAAAGTCTCTAGGGCCCTTTCAGCCAACATCTCATCAGGAGACAATCGTTGGATTAGCGAAAAGAATATTAACGATAATGAAGAGCAAAAAGAGGGGGAAACGCACTAAAATAACAAACAAGTATATATACTTGGAACGAGGGGAGGGGAAATAATCGTGTAAATAAATTAGCGAGGGACAGTTAAAATAAAATATCCCCCAACAGATTAAGAGACTTTACAAATTCTTTCTGCCGGCAGAGAGAAGGTTTCCTTAATCCTATGCAGACCGATTCCAAAATCTTCAAATGATTGTTGGAATCGGCTCTATGAATAATTTTAAACCACTCTTTTATAAACAACTTGGCGCAGGCTATATTCTCAACTAAATGTTGAGCAATAGCCGATTCCATGGGGGGAGGATAGCATATTCTATCTATCTTACCAAGTCGTATTTTGGAAGGTACGTGCTGATTGATTCTAGTTTCCAAATGCAAGGTTGTACGCCCCACATAACCAGCAGCACACTGGCAATTAAATTCATATACTAAATTACTCAATTTGATGTAGGGCAATACATCCTTGCGAAAAGACGGAAACGTGTGTTTCCCCTCTTTTGCTCTTCATTATCGTTAATATTCTTTTCGCTAATCCAACGATTGTCTCCTGATGAGATGTTGGCTGAAAGGGCCCTAGAGACTTTTTAAAATTAAAATCAATGCATTCCTTGTTTTTAAAACTATATATAAATTTTGTACCTCCAAACATTTGTTTATATATATATATATATATATATATATATATATATATATATATATATATATATGTGTGTGTGTGCGTGGTTGATTATTTGTGTGTGGTGGGGAAGGGGGAATTTTCTTCTGCGTTTGTTTTGGGATGACACTCTCACATACACAGACGCACATACATACAGGTGCATTAATTTTAGTTTCGATGCGATGGATAAATTGTCGTCTAAATTGCGCAGGAATGAAAATAGCACTGACATCTCATTTTCACAGATATATTTTTCAAATCTGCACAAAAATATCTCGAAATAATAAAGAGTAGATTTGTTCAATAAAATCGCCAGTGGCATCAACGACATACTCCAGACAACTTCAGAATCTCCTACAACTCTTCTGGATGGTCTCCTTTTAAAAGTTGGTGAATGCTGCCATAATCCTCCCCTTTGGTGTTACGAGGAGTTTTGTTGGTCTCTCGGTGAACTGCACCCCACATATAATTATCAAAAGGGGTTGCAGTCTGGGGAGTTAGGTGGCAGATGTAAGGGGTGATGTGGACGCAGAAATTGTTTGACAGCTATAACTGGTTTCTCCTGCTTGTGTGGCATGGTTCAAAATTCAGATCCCAGACATAAAATATTCTAGCTGCCACACTCTTGATCCAGGGCAGCACTACCTCCTCAAGTTACTTGATGTAGGCCTCAGTGTTGATTTTGAACCCCTGTGGGAAGATGAATGGAGGCATAACGTTATCGTCACTAGTGGTCACTTCAAACATCCGCGTAATCACGATTAGATTCATTCAACTCTTTCCGAATCCTCTGCACTGTCCTCAGATTGACGCCTAAATACTCTGAAATCTTCTGGTGCGAATGTCAAGCATTACAGTATGTCTTTTCGAAATTTCTGACGGAGCGAATTGCGTCATTGAGCTCTTTTTCTCACAGACGGTGCCCAACTGACCCTACTATACTGTAACAAACAATGCGCATGCTCGAAATTAAAAATATAAAATGGCGACAATTTACCCAATGTCACTCTGTATATAGGGTGCCTAGGCTTAGTATTGATCGCCCAGCTTATTGTCAAATTATGTAAAGTAAGCTTTGATTTTCGTTCGCTGTTTAGGTAAAGAGCAACATACAAATATTACAAAATACATCAAGAATTTTTTCATTTTCTTCTCAGAAAATTGACCATATTTCTGAAATACAAAGCATATATTCAAGCCGATTGTCACCTGCGAATATCAATCTCAAAATTGTCAACATTTACAAAATAAGAAAATGCAGGTATATCATGGCAAAGTTCCATAAATATTACACACACCATAAAGATCTTTTTTACAGTGCTTTGACCATGCTTGACATCACAATAACAATATCAAGTGTGAATTCAAAATACCAATTATCCTAAGAAATTGTTAAAGGTTTAACAAAACATATTTGTGGGTATATCTACAGACCAATTCCACAAATATCAGACATGTCTGATGCGTAGATCCACAAAATTACGTCGTTTATTAGCTTCTAATTGTATAAAGGACATTTCTGTCATCCTCATGTCATTTAAACCAGATTAAATTATAGCCCGAATAATGTAAATAGTGTACATCTCATTTCAGAAATATAGACAGATTCTAAACCAGGTGAGATTAAAAAAAGTGAACGGTGTTTAGGCTTGATGTCTTTCATTTATTCAAAACATTTGTTTGCTCTTTTCTAGTTGCATTTATTTTAAATGAAAGTGAAAAATTGTGTTTCAAAGTTATGCCAAATTCCTCACACGGGTTTATTATTTTGAGGAAGCCAAATCCACCATTCGACACTATCGGAAATGTTTACAAATGGACCTTTGATTTTGCGAAAAATCTTGACGTAATAGAGAAAAATGGATTTTATTTTTGAAATCATCATCCCAGAATTACTAGGAAACATGTCTCCAACACCAAACTGCAAAAACTATGCCTCCATCTGTTATTAATTAGAGTAATTAAACAGTTTTGGACCAGCATCGAGAAAATCTAATTAAGTAGGGAGAATATAGAATTTTATTTCATCATCCATAACTAATTATGTCGGCAATGCATGTTGCCGAAATAAAATAACTTCCACAAATCATATCCGGTATACATTTTATTCCAGGCAATATTACAGTGAATATATATCGGCCTACCAGAAAATTGTACAAAATTATTTTTATTCTCAATAACTCCCATTTTAGAAATGAACTGCTCTATATGAGTAAATAAATATACAACGTAATAATAATAATAATAACTGGCCACTCGTATTCCAAAATACCCGTCTATTAGGGTGACTAGCCAATCCCTATTGCAGACGCTCGCTCAGGCACATTTGTGCTTGTTCAACACCCACAGAGCCCACCTGTGGTTAATACTGCAACTATGCTGAGCAAACTTTAGTTACAGTTTCTTGGAGAGAGCGTGTTATCTAGTGTGATCAGCAATCTGAACAAGGCCAGCACACCCAAACCCTCGGTCACGATGACTTGTGGCTGTGTGCTAGCACAGCTATCGACGGCACCCAAGGGATCCGTGTAAGAACATTATGAAGAATTCTTTAAAAAAGTCTACAAAACTTGTCTGTTATAAATAGTCATTATTTTTCTAAAGGGCATCACCCCTGTCCAAGTATAGAAGTGGACTGCTTACAGTTGAATTGAATAATGGGTGCACAGCATGCTTACTATCAAACTGTACATCAACTATCCAACCAGAAGAGGGGTCTGGCACTCTATATTGAATATCTCTCATTTTTAATGAATTCTATGTTAGCTGTGTTAATTTCTGGTTAACGTTGAGATATTTATTAAAAAATTGGTAAAAAAATTGAATGTGAAATGTTTTATTAAATCTCTAACAACCTGAATGTTTTAAAGATGCAAGAGGAACGTGAATTAATGAATGATTCTGTGACTTCAGTCAGTCCGGCAAAATGGATAACCCAGCCGGTTCTGGAAAACAAGAAGTTCCGAAAAATCAGTGTTGTACATTCTCGGCAGTGCTAGCTTGTCGGCCCTCAACAACTTACAAAATAAAAAAGAAAGCAAATTATGAAGAATTCTTTAAAATCTCTACAAGAGCTTGTCTGTTATAAATGGTTATTATTTTTGCTAAAGAGCATCACACCTGTCCAAGTATAGAAGTGGACTGCTTAGGGCTGAATTGAAGAACAAGGAATACTGCACTTTATGTAGGTGCCACTCTCATATCAAGTGTGCAGGAAAATCGTTAATATGTCTGTAATAACAAAAATCGTTTATGTTGAAAAGAAAAACATGTCTTCTCGTTGATACTGTGACAGAATCTTAAAGAAAGAAAAAAACGAATGATGTATACGGATCTGAAAGTTGATTCAAAATCCGATGAATGTCCACCCCAGGGATGAGAACAAGATCAAATCTTACAGTATTCAACATTATTAGAATTGGATTTAACAATCACCTTCCAGCTAAGCCATAAACAAAAGTATATGGAAAACAGCAGAGGCCATTCTTAGGAATTACTTATATCCTGAGGAAATTATTTATGTAAAACGTCGCTTAGTTCTTTTATTGGCGTTTGGCTGGTTTGTATATGACAACCCCCAAAAATTGTGAATAGTTAAAGGAATTGAATAAAGAGATGAGAAATGTGATTCATTCAAAATCTTTTCACAAGGTCGGCTGCTGCCATCTCCTTAAAATCTTCTGGGATGGTCAGCACAATATCCAAATATTGTTCAGACAAGTAAATCTCAATTACTCTATATATCAGCTGTTGTCAATGGTTTTATTCCTTGAGTAAAGAAAGGAAGCCTAATTTTTCAAAGAACACAAACATGGCGACTAAAACGTGCTCACTACTCTACCAACCAGACAGTAGAGACTTCCATTATAGCATATATATACTAGCATCGTCTGCATGTAAAAAAAGGCTAAAAATAATGGAAGCCTTATTAATAAAAACAAAAAAAAAAAAACACTCAATAATATCAGTTATGAACATGAACACAATATCTTGACCGTGTTTTGAAAATGAAAACATTATATAAATACATACATACAAAAATCTATTTCTTGTTAACGGTTAATATATTTCAAAGTTGAATATGGTTAAATGTATAGAGGAAAGCGTTCGGAAAAAATAACAAATGGACAGTTTTTATATAAGTTCAAATGAGAAATTGTATAGATCAAAAAACACCTTTGTCTGCCAAACTAGATCAAAACACCTTGTCTGCCATATTTAATGAAACTTATATATATATATATATATATATATATATATATATATATATATATATATATATATATATATATATATATATATATGTTATGGTCCGGTTCCTTGTACCACGGTGATAGTCCAAGGTAGAACCAATAAAGAAGAACTCGAACACAGGTATGGAATAACAGATATATTACTGTTGAAACTTGACTAATGCATGGAATAATAATGCAACACAAAATGTACTTAGAACAAAATGTATTGAAACAAGAAAGTGTAAACAATATTTACATATAGTCTTTTGTATATTCCTGGTAAGACCGTTCCTGGAGAATGTGTTGACTGAGTCGCAGTCGGGCAGAGTCTCTGGTTGAATCTCTTTATTCCTTCCTCTCCTCCCGGTACCAACCATATTTATATGGTCGGTACTCCACTATGCAAATTAGGTGGATCCTACCACAACAATTACAAACAGGAATATATACAGAGAAGTAGAAGTGTTAGTATGAACAATCAGGTTTAGTAGACAGAACAATGTAGTCTCGACTAGTATCACTATTCCAATGTCTTGCAGTAATTGTCTGAACGCGACTCTGCTTCGGACTGCCTCTGACTCAACTCTTGACTCGACTTGAACTACTGACTCGACTGACGATATTCAGTCACCCCCCCACGAGGGCGTCATGTGGCACAAGGCCTTTTTAACGTGGGCTCTCCGAGCCCGTGGGCTCGTCCAAAAATATGCCCATTGAACCCGTATAAACGGGTTCAGGGTCGGTTTACCTCCCTGAAAGAGAATCCGCCCTTCGGCGTAGCCTCCTCCGGGTTCCTCCCCGCCCGAAGGCAGAGAGTTCAACCGATCAGCCAGTCGACTGACGATATTCAGTCAACCCCCAACGAGGGCGTCATGTGGCACAAGGCCTTTTTAAAGTGGGATCTCCGAGCCCGTGAGCTCGGCCAAAAATATGCGCATTGAACCCGTATAAACGGGCTCAGGGCTGGTTTACCTCCCCGAACAAGACTCCGCCCCTAGGCGTAGCCTCGTTCGTGTTCCTCCCCGCCCGAAGGCAGAGAGTTCAACCTAACAGTCGGTGGAGAAAACGAGCGACTGACTCCTTGCCTACTCCTGAGGCGCAGTATTTATTAAGTATGGAATAGTCCATTATTATTATTATTATGGGTAAGATCCCATAACAATGTATATATATATATGTAATTTATTCGAAAATTATAACACAAATATGTTATAAAATCACTACAAAAATAGCCATTTTGTTTCAACACTTCTGGTGTCTTATCAATATTTATGTTATAATTTTCGAATAAATTACACACACACACACACACACACACACATATATATATATATATATATTTATGTTATAATTTTCGAATAAATTATATTTGTTTTACTCTGTTCTGAGCACTCTTTTAAGAATAGTATTTTTAGGTTATTGGAATTTATTCCGTATACACCAATCCTATATATATATATATATATATATATATATATTAATCGAGTTCACTCCAAGCAAGGCAAGGGATTACTGGGTGTGTAAAAGTTAGAGACAGGAACAATTACTAGTGAGCAAGAACAGAGGCAGAGTAACCAGGATGACAGCATATAAAGATTGACATTGCATTTAAAATTTTGCAGATTAAATTTGGCTGCGAGTCATGGAGCTGGAAGGGATTGCCACGACCAAGAAATGCGAGAAAAGAAACTGTTAGTATAGAATTTACGGTTACATCTAGTCAGCTCAATTGCAACTTGGTGAGGTCCCTCTGTTTATCTGTCTGTCTCTCTCTCTCTCTTTCCTCATATATATATATATATATATATATGTATAATCATTTCAACCCAAGATAAACGATAGGACCACTAAGACGCCAGGGGTTGCTGAGTGTTAATGAATATGCGAAAAACTACTATTAAGAAGCGAGAATAATAAAAGAACAAGAATTAAGAAAACTGAAGATAAGTATTGATATTGCATCTAAATTTTTGAAGATCAAAGTTGATCGGGAAGCAAGAAGCTGGAAGAGAGTTCTACAGGCGAGAACTGCGAGAAGAAGAAGCTGGGTGGGGAGGTTAAAAATGTCACGATGTCTGTTCATGTCTGCTCTAAATTGATTTGAAAAGAATATATTTACCTCTTATCTGATTGGTCTCTTCCCCAACAACATCGAGGCAGTAATCTAGGAGGTTTATTTTAACCATAACAATCTAAGAGACCTCCCCATCCGACCTCTTTCAATTATGTGCCATAAGGCATCATGTATCTTTTGATACGCGACTGACGAGGCAGATTTTTCCCGCAATAGGTTGCCATTTCTTTCTTCGGTAGACCAGTTCCCATCCAAGGTCTGTCCTAATATTTACCCATAGCCAGGGTGGGGGAGAAGAAGAGGATTCATACCCAAGGGTATTAGTATGTAAATGAATGTAATGGATTTGAACTCCGATTCCTCAATGCGAACCGCTATCCACTACTCCAACGTGCCTCCGTTCGGTTCGTCAAAAACCACAAATTTCAGTTACATCAATCCAGGACAAGTTTTCACATTAACGAAACGAACAAGAACATTTTGAAACGATAACAAAATACAGATTCTCTCCCGATAGCCATCTTAATTATTAATACCGTAGTGATTGTATCTTGAAGACTGGTGTGTAAAGAGAAAGCCTCAAAGAATTAGAAATGAGAAAATAGAATTGGTTCAAATCAAAATATTCCTGAAACAATTGATTCGAACAATGGACACCTGCAAAGTATTCACTTGTGAAGAGACACTGTTAATGTATAATGCTAATAATCATATTCGTGCCTGCTGTCTGCAGATATACCCTGTTCTTGCTGCTGCTGCTGATGATAGATGGGAAATTATTGTTTGAAATTATCTTGGCTTCAAAGTGACTGGAGGTTTGTATTTATCTCAAAAGACAACACCAAACAATGTGATTTTTTTTCTATAGATTGTGGAGGAGTGAATTTTAGTTCGATCACACACACACACACACACACACACACATATATATATATATATATATATATATATATATATATATATGCGTGTGAGTGTGTGTTTGTGTACACGTACGTACACGTATAAATACATCCATATACAGAAACAACACACGCGCAAACATAAAGATACAGACATCCACATCCACAAGCCCATACGTACACACATAACCAGATGCATATATATTTATCCCCACGGCCAAATATATATATATATATATATATATATATATATACACTTACATATATATGTGTATGTATATATACACGTACGTAGACGCACATACATTTACAGAAAGAATACACATGCAAACATATACAGACATACACATCGACAAGCCCTTACGCACACACATAATTCGATACGCATATCTGTATATAAATTTATCCCCACACTCTCTATGTAATTCTTTTACATAGACACATTCACGTACACACTCCCGTACCCAGAGAGACCTCTGTATAAAAATCTATCTATTGTCTTTTGTCTAAATTCACAAAATCTCGGCGGCCATGTTTGTTATTTTTCGTGTGTATCTCTTGTTCGTTGTCTTTTTAATACACATTCGAAGCTTTTCTGAAATCAATGGCGGGGTACTATTCACTTCTGTTTGCTTCGATTGCAAAGAAAGTCGACGAAAAGCGGACTGTGTGCCTTGGGCTCGAATCAAAAACTTCTTTTTTTCTTCGCTCATTTCGCTCAAAGGAAACTTTGATGGAATTGTTCTGTAGACATACGTGGGTCCGCTCGCAGCGACCATCAATCACACACGCAAATACATCGAAATACAAACATATACACACATACATCGAAATACACACATACACGCACATACATTGAAATAGACTCGCATTTGCACATGCATGGAAACGCACACATATGTAAATATTGATCGAAATAAACACACTCACGTATGCGTATTCATCGAAAGACATATGCACACAGATTCGTAGAAACACACAGGTACACTCACGCATAAGTACAGTCACTGGGATACACATGCTTAAAGTGAAGTCAATAATTTTCAAGACCACTATCAGCATCATTAAAAGGAAAGTTGAAACTCTGCTGTCGATGATGAGGATGATGATGATAATGAAGATTATACTAATTTCTTTCCGTTTGAATGCTATAATACTGTTCTGTTTGAATGCTAATTTTGTAATATATATAATTTTATGTCTTAAGAATTGAATTTTAAGAATGCTATAATATAGTTAGGTTTAAATGCTAATTTGAGTTTCTGTTTTTATACTGTAATATGGTTGCGTTTGAATGCTAATTTTAGTTTCTTTTTTAATGCTATATAATATTGTTCGGTTGGAATGCTAATTTTTGTTTTGGTTTCAATGCTATAATATGGTTGTGTTTGAATGCTAATTTTTGTTTTTGTTTGGATAGCATAATATGGTTCTGTTGGAATGCTAATTTCTGATTGAATGTTATAATATGGTTGTGTTGGAATGTTAATTTTTGTTTTGCTTTGAATGCTATAATATGGTTGTGTTTAAATGCTATAATACGGGTATCCTTGAATGCTATAATATGGTTATTATTGAATGCTAATTTTAGCTTCTCTTTGAATGCTATAATATGGTTTTGTTGAATGCTAATTTTTTTTTTTTTTTTAAATGGTATAATATGGTTCTGTTGGAATGCTAATTTCTGATTGAATGCTATAATATGGTTCTGCTTGAATGCTATTTCTTTCTGTTTGAATGTCTTTATTTAAACATTAATTTTTGTTTCTGTTTAAATGTTAATTTCTCTTTCCATTAGAATTTTTTTATCTCTGTTTTTATTTGAATGCTAATTTCTATTTTCGTCTGAGTACTTATGTTTATTCCTTTTAACATGCTAATTGGTGTTACCGAGTGAATGCTAACTTTAATTGTTTTTTCAATTTCGATTTCTGTTCCAATTCTAATATTTTGGTTCGAATGCTTATTTCTCTTTTTTAACTGCTAATTTCTCTAGCCCTATGTACATCTCTTTTAGTTTGAATGCTAATATTTGTTTCCATGCCAGTCTTATTTTCTTTTTCGATTTGAATGCTCGTATTTGTCATGGTTAGAATGCTAATATTATTTCTTCATAATTATAAATTTCTGTTTCTACTTGAACGATAGCTTCTATTTGAATAGCAATTTTATTCAATTAGAAATCTAATTTATATTTTCGTTAAAATATTAAATCGTATTTCTGTTTGAATGTTAATCCTGTTTTTGGGCGTGCTAATTCCGTTTTTTTTTTATTTGAATATTAATTATTACTTCTGTTGTAATCCTAATTTTTATTTTCGTTTGAAAGATAATATTTCTTTTTTGCATGCTAATGACTACCTTTGTTTGGGCGCTAATGAATGTTCTTATTTGATTGCTTATTTTAGTTTGAGTGGTAATTTTTCAGTTCTTGCTAGACTGATCATTTTTTCTACTTATTTTGCATTCTTTATTTTTCTCTATTTGAATACTAAATTCTGCTTCTCTTTGAATGCTAATTTTTACTTCATTTTTATAATAATTTTTTACCCGTGTTCACTTTTGTTTCTGTCCGAACGCTATTTTCGTTTTCTCTCTGAATCGAATTACTATTTCTGTTTTTGGGATATTTTCTTATTCTTTTTGTATAGGAAAATAATTTCTGTTTTTCTTTTTAAATACTTTTGTCTGTTTCAGTTTGAGAGGGTTTTTTTTTAAGTTTTATACTTATTTCTGTTCCCATTGTAGTTTTCCTTCGGCGAATGAATTTCTGTTTTTTATATCTGTTTTATGTTTAGGTGATATTACTTTTTTATTTTTTATTTTTTTTTATTTACACTTTCTATTTCAGTAGTAAATTTTACAATAGTTTTTGTTTGCACGCTAATTTCGTATTTTTTAAGCATGCCAATTTCTATTTTTATTTCAATGCTAATTCTGGTTTTCGTAAACATGATAACTTCTGTTTCCATTTCTGTAATCCTGCCAATTTCTGTGTGAAAACTAATTTCAGCTTCTGGAAAATCTCTGACAATTTTTGTTTCTGTATCTGTCTTTATTTCTGAAATTAGGTCTTATGTACACTATTTACATTATTCGGACTATTGTCCTCATCTTTGTCGCCATATTTATTACAACGTTTCAGCCTTTCAGTATCTATCTATATTTCTGAGATGAGGTATTATGTACACTATTTACATTATTCGGACTATTGTCCTCATCTTTGTCACCGTATTTATTACAACGTTTCGGCCTATAAGTATCTGTCTATATTTCTGAGATGAGGTATTATGTACACTATTCACATTATTCGGACTATTGTCCTCATCTTTGTTGCCATATTTATTACAACGTTTCGGCCTTTCTGTATCTGTCTATATTTCTGAAATTAGGTATTATGCACACTATTTACATTATTCGGACTATTGTCCTCATCCTTGTTGCCATATTTGTCACAACGTTTCGGCCGATGTACGCTCCGGCCATCTTCAGGTGGTTGGAATGTCAAACTGAACCTTTTATTTCGCTCTCTGGGGTAGGCTGTTCCAGTTCCACGTGCGAAGTCTAATGGATGTCAGTTATTAGTTATCTCCTGTTAATTCCCCTTTCACAAATCTTTGGGTTCTGTCACTGGACCTAACCAAGGCGTTTATCCACTGTGCCATGTGTCCTTTGAAGTAAACCATGAATTGTCATTCAAATTGAAATTACAACCCAGACAAAAATTAAGGCTGAAAGAGAAACTGATCACAACATAGTAACAGAAACTGAATTAAGAAGCAAACATTCTAATAAAAGGAAACGTTGACATTGAAATTGAAATAAAAATCCCAATAAATTACATTTAATTTGAAATAAAAATCCCAATAAATGACATTTAATTTGAAACAGAAATCCCAATAAATGACAAAACAGAAAATAATACGAGGGTCATTCAATAAATAAGGTGAATTTTTCGGTATGAGGACTTCTAATACAGATAGAAGCTTACTTTTTTAATTTTTTTTGTTTTACTTCTTTTTCACATGGATTTAATTTCTTTTGCAAATTAAAAAAAAACTTTGAGAGTTTTAGCGATTAACAAAGATGGCTGACCAAGAAGCATGCTCCAGGATTGAACAGCGGTCAGTTATCAAGTTTTTGCTTGCTGAAGGATGCAAACCAGTTGAAATTCATAGGAGAACGTCAACTGTGTATGGTGCCACATGTTTCAGACAAAAAAATGTCTACAAGTGGGCTCAATTGTTTAAAGAAGGACGGAGCAGTGTTGAGGATGAAGACAGGCCTGGGAGACCTACAGAAGTGAGGTCTCCTGAGGTGATCGAATCAGTCAATGACCTTATTCAGTCTGACAGAAGAACTACTGTGAACTGCTAAGGCAGGTCAAGAAAGACATAAAGAACAAACGCAGGGGTCATCAGTCAGAAGGAGTCATCTTGCATCATGACAACGCAAGGCCTCACACAGCAGCCCAAATGCTGCAGACCATCAACGAGCTGGGCTGGGAACTGCTCCCTCATCCCCCTTACAGCCCAGACCTTTCCCCATCAGAGTTTTACCTGTTTGGTCCCTTGAAAGCGTCCACGAGGGGCACGAAGTTTAAAAGCGACGATGAAGTTAAAAGTGTTGTGAGCGACTGGCTGAGACATCAGTCCAAAGATTTTTACGCTGAGGGAATACAGAAGCTTGTACAGAGATGGGAAAGTGTGTGGCATTGCTGGGACACTAGGTTGAAAAATAATAAAAAAGTAAGCTTCTATCTGTATTAGAAGTCCTTATACCGAAAAATTCACCTTATTTATTGAATGAGCCTCGTATTTCTTAAGGACAAATGTAACAGCGAGCGAAATAAAGGGTTCAGTTCGACATTCCAACCACCTGAAGAAGGTTGAGCGTACATCGGCCGAAACGCTGTGATAAATATGGCAAAAAGATGAGGACAATAGTTCGAATAATGTAATTTTTTGTTTCTGTTTGAATGCTATTTTCGCGTTTATGTGAATCCACCAATTTTTGATGCTTTCAGTTTTTCTTAGAATGTTAATTTCTGTAATTGTGTGAATATTAATTTAATTGAAATGATAGTGTCTGTTTTAATTTACACATTATTGTCTGTTTTGTCATTTATTGGGATTTCTATTTCAAATTAAATATCAACGTTTTCTTCTATTAGAATCTTTGTTACTGTTAAAATGTTTGATTCTTAATTCAGTTTCTGTTACTATGTTGAGATCTATTTCTCTTTCAGTCTTAATTTTTGTCTGAGTTGTAATTTCAATTTGAATGACAATTCATGGTTTACTCCAAATGGTAATTTATGCTTCTGTACAAGCGATAAGTGATTTTTAGGTTAGAATTACCGACGAGAAGAAAGGATAGCGGTAGTAATTTTGACTAGGACAAAAAATTTTTTAAACATCTTTAATGTACATTCTCCTCTTTTTATCTCCTTCTCTCACTCTCTCTTTCTCGCTTTCATTCCTAATGTTTATGTTTCAGGATTTGAGGGGGGGGATGATTACGTTGGTTTGAAGAGATTATTTATAACAAAATACAGATCAATAGCTAGATAATGTATCGATGAAATAGAACAACATTAGCAACGTGAAAGAATCATAAGTGCGACCTTCTCACGCCACCCACACACACGCACGTACAGATGTGTACGTTAAATGACAATCAAATTCCGAGGTTATAAGGACATTATAAATATTGCAATAGCGCACAGCAACCAGAATCAACAATTTTTCGATTTTTATTATCGACCGAGAAAATCGAATAAACATTCGTAATTCTCTTTGAGAATAAAATGAAAAATACCAATTTTAAGTGAGAAAAATAAACCCAAAACAATGACGCCGATGTCGAGCGTCTGAAATACAGGATACGGAGTAGACGAAACATTCACAAATAAAATATTTGCCACTAACTATGGACGCCATTTTCGAACATTTTCTTATTCATTAAATGAACAAAAATAACTTTTACTGTGCAGTAATTATTAAATAAAAACCAAGAAAAAACCCATAGCTGTGAAATACGGACATTTGTTTTAATATTCGATTTTTTTTATGTATTTATATTATTTTTATATTTTATATTTTCTTGTCTCACTTTATTTCGCAGCCAGTATATTTTGAATCATTTCACTCCAAGAAAGGTGATAAAAATACTAAGGCACATGGATTTAGTAAGAGTGAGAAAAAAAAAACTGAGAAAACGTTACTGAGGAGAAAGGATAATAAAAAGAACAGGATTGACGTTTTATTTAAATTTTTGAAGATTGTAGTTGACAGGAAAGCAAAAAGGAAAATAAGAAAACGTTACTGTCACAGTGAATCCAGTTTACTTGTCACAGTGAATACAGTTCTTTTTATTGTTCTTTCTCGGAAAATAAAAAGAACTAGATTCACTGCGACAGAAGACGGTTGACGTTGCATTTAAAATTTTGAAGATTGTATTTGAGAAGAAAGGAAGAAGGAAATTGAGAAAAACTTAATAAGGGGAAGCAACAATAAAAAGATCAGGATTCAAAGAGACTGATGATGGCGATTGACGTTGCATTTAAATCAAAGAGACTGATGATTTTTGAAGATCGTAGTTGACAGGAAATCAAGAAGGAAATGGAGAAAACGTTGCTAAGGAGAAATGACAATAAAAAAGATCAGGATTCAAAGAGACTGATGATGGCGATTGACGTTGCATTTAAATTTTTGAAGATCGTAGTTGACAGGAAATCAAGAAGGAAATGGATAAAACGTTGCTAAGGAGAAATGACAATAAAAAGATCAGGATTCAAAGAGACTGATGATGGCGATTGACGTAGCATTTAAATTTTTGAAGATCGTAGTTGACAGGAAATCAAGAAGGAAATGGAGAAAACTTTGCTAAGGAGAAATGACATAAAAAGATCAGGATTCAAAGAGACTGATGATGGCGATTGACGTAGCATTTAAATTTTTGAAGATCGTAGTTGACAGGAAATCAAGAAGGAAATGGAGAAAACGTTGCTAAGGAGAAATGACAATAAAAAGATCAGGATTCAAAGAGACTGATGATGGCGATTGACGTTGCATTTAAATTTTTGAAGATCGTAGTTGACAGGAAATCAAGAAGGAAATGGAGAAAACGTTGCTAAGGAGAAAAATGACAGGATCAAAAAATGATCAGGATTCGTAAAAGAAGGAAATGGAGAAACTGATGAGAAATGGCAGATTCAAAGAGACTGATGATGGCGATTGACGTAGCATTTAAATTTTGAAGATCGTAGTTGACAGGAAATCAAGAAGGAAATGGAGAAAACGTTGCTAAGGAGAAATGACAATTTTGAGACTGATGATGGCGATTGACGTAGCATTTAATTTTTGACAGGAAATCAAGAAGGAAATGGAGAAAACGTTGCTAAGGAGAAATGACAATAAAAAGATCAGGATTCAAAGAGACTGATGATGGCGATTGACGTAGCATTTAAATTTTGAAGATCGTAGTTGACAGGAAATCAAGAAGGAAATGGAGAAAAACGTTGCTAAGGAGAAATGACAATAAAAAGATCAGGATTCAAAGAGACTGATGATGGCGATTGACGTAGCATTTAAATTTTTGAAGATCGTAGTTGACAGGAAATCAAGAAGGAAATGGAGAAAACGTTGCTAAGGAGAAATGACAATAAAAAAAAAGATCAGGATTCAAAGAGACTGATGATGGCGATTGACGTAGCATTTAAATTTTGAAGATCGTAGTTGACAGGAAATCAAGAAGGAAATGGAGAAAACGTTGCTAAGGAGAAATGACAATAAAAAGATCAGGATTCAAAGAGACTGATGATGGCGATTGACGTAGCATTTAAATTTTTGAAGATCGTAGTTGACAGGAAATCAAGAAGGAAATGGAGAAAACGTTGCTAAGGAGAAATGACAATAAAAAGATCAGGATTCAAAGAGACTGATGATGGCGATTGACGTAGCATTTAAATTTTGAAGATCGTAGTTGACAGGAAATCAAGAAGGAAATGGAGAAAACGTTGCTAAGGGAGAAATGACAATAAAAGATCAGGATTCAAAGAGACTGATGATGGCGATTGACGTAGCATTTAAATTTTTGAAGATCGTAGTTGACAGGAAATCAAGAAGGAAATGGAGAAAACGTTGCTAAGGAGAAATGACAATAAAAAGATCAGGATTCAAAGAGACTGATGATGGCGATTGACGTTGCATTTAAATTTTGAAGATCGTAGTTGACAGGAAATCAAGAAGGAAATGGAGAAAAACGTTGCTAAGGAGAAATGACAATAAAAGATCAGGATTCAAAGAGACTGATGATGGCGATTGACGTAGCATTTAAATTTTTGAAGATCGTAGTTGACAGGAAATCAAGAAGGAAATGGAGAAAACGTTGCTAAGGAGAAATGACAATAAAAAAAGATCAGGATTCAAAGAGACTGATGATGGCGATTGACGTAGCATTTAAATTTTGAAGATCGTAGTTGACAGGAAATCAAGAAGGAAATGGAGAAAACGTTGCTAAGGAGAAATGACAATAAAAAGATCAGGATTCAAAGAGACTGATGATGGCGATTGACGTTGCATTTAAATTTTTGAAGATCGTAGTTGACAGAAATCAAAGAAGGAAATGGAGAAAACGTTGCTAAGGAGAAATGACAATAAAAAGATCAGGATTCAAAGAGACTGATGATGGCGATTGACGTAGCATTTAAATTTTGAAGATCGTAGTTGACAGAAATCAAGAAGGAAATGGAGAAAACGTTGCTAAGGAGAAATGACAATAAAAAAGATCAGGATTCAAAGAGACTGATGATGGCGATTGACGTTGCATTTAAATTTTTGAAGATCGTAGTTGACAGGAAATCAAGAAGGAAATGGAGAAAACGTTGCTAAGGAGAAATGACAAAAAAAATCAGGATTCAAAGAGACTGATGATGGCGATTGACGTAGCATTTAAATTTTGAAGATCGTAGTTGACAGGAAATCAAGAAGGAAATGGAGAAAAACGTTGCTAAGGAGAAATGACAATAAAAGATCAGGATTCAAAGAGACTGATGATGGCGATTTAGCATTTAAATTTTTGAAGATCGTAGTTGACAGGAAATCAAGAAGGAAATGGATAAAACGTTGCTAAGGAGAAATGACAATAAAAAGATCAGGATTCAAAGAGACTGATGATGGCGATTGACGGCATTTAAATTTTTGAAGATCGTTTTCAAGAAGGAAAATGGATAAAACGTTGCTAAGGAGAAATGACAATAAAAAGAAGGATTCAAAGAGACTGATGATGGCGATTGACGTGCATTTAAATTTTTGAAGATCGTTGACAGAAATAAGGAGAAAATGAAATGACAAAAAAGATCAGGATTCAAAGAGACTGATGATGGCGATTGACGTTGCATTTAAATTTTGAAGATCGTAGTTGACAGGAAATCAAGAAGGAAATGGAGAAAACGTTGCTAAGGAGAAATGACAATAAAAAGATCAGGATTCAAAGAGACTGATGATGGCGATTGACGTAGCATTTAAATTTTGAAGATCGTAGTTGATAGGAAATCAAGAAGGAAATGGAAAACGTTGGCGATTGACGTTGCTGGATACAGGAAATCAAGAAAGGAAAATGACAATAAAAAAAAGATCAGGATTCAAAGAGACTGATGATGGCGATTGACGTAGCATTTAAATTTTTGAAGATCGTAGTTGACAGGAAATCAAGAAGGAAATGGAGAAAACGTTGCTAAGGAGAAATGACAATAAAAAGATCAGGATTCAAAGAGACTGATGATGGCGATTGACGTAGCATTTAAATTTTTGAAGATCGTAGTTGACAGGAAATCAAGAAGGAAATGGAGAAAACGTTGCTAAGGAGAAATGACAATAAAAAGATCAGGATTCAAAGAGACTGATGATGGCGATTGACGTAGCATTTAAATTTTTGAAGATCGTAGTTGACAGGAAATCAAGAAGGAAATGGGAAAACGTTGCTAGGAGAAATGACAATCAAGAAAAAAGATCAGGATTCAAAGAGACTGATGATGGCGATTGACGTAGCATTTAAATTTTTCGTAGTTGAAGAAATCAAGAAAGGAAATGGAGAAAACGTTGCTAAGGAGAAATGACAATAAAAGATCAGGATTCAAAAGACTGATGATGGCGATTGACGTAGCATTTAAATTTTTGAAGATCGTAGTTGACAGGAAATCAAGAAGGAAATGGAGAAAACGTTGCTAAGGAGAAATGACAATAAAAAAGATCAGGATTCAAAGAGACTGATGATGGCGATTGACGTAGCATTTAAATTTTGAAGATCGTAGTTGACAGGAAATCAAGAAGGAAATGGAGAAAACGTTGATCAGGATTCAAAGGAGAGAAATGACAATCAAAAACTGATGATGGCGATTGACGTAGCATTTAAATTTTTGGATCGTAGTTGACAGGAAATCAAATGGATAAAACTAAGGAGAAATGATGATGGCTGATGATGGCGATTGACGTTGCATTTAAATTTTTGAAGATCGTAGTTGACAGGAAATCAGAAAGGAAATGGAGAAAACGTTGCTAAGGAAAAATGACAATAAAAAGATTGCTGATGATGGGATTGACGTTTATATTTAAATTTTTGAAGATCGAAACTTTGCTAGGAGAAATGCTCAGGATTCAAAGGAAATTGACGTAGCATTTAAATTTTTGAAAGAAGGAAAATGGAAATGGAAAACGTTGCTAGAAGGAGAAATGACAATAAAAAGATCAGGATTCAAAGAGACTGATGATGGCGATTGACGTTGCATTTAAATTTTTGAAGATCGTAGTTGACAGGAAATCAAGAAGGAAATGGAGAAACGTTGCTAAGGAGAAATGACAATAAAAAAGATCAGGATTCAAAGAGACTGATTTTGAAGATGGCGATTGACAATAAAAAGTCAGGCATTAAATTTTTGAAGATCGTAGTTGACAGGAAATCAAGAAGGAAATGGAGAAAACTTTGCTAAGGAGAAATGACAATAAAAAAAATTCAAAAGACTGATGATGGCGATTGACGTTGCATTTAAATTTTTGAAGATCGTAGTTGACAGGAAATCAGAAGGAAATGGAAAAAAGGAGAAATGACAATAAAAAGATCAGGATTCAAAGAGACTGATGATGGCGATTGACGTTGCATTTAAATTTTTGAAGATCGTAGTTGACAGGAAATCAAGAAGGAAATGGAGAAAACGTTGCTAAGGAGAAATGACAATCAAAGAGAAAAAGATCAGGATTCAAAAGAGACTGATGATGGCGATTGACGATAGCATTTAAATTTTTGAAGATCGTAGTTGACAGGAAATCAAGAAGGAAATGGAGAAAACGTTTAAGGAGAAATGACAATAAAAGATCAGGATTTGATGAGATTCGAAGCATTTAAATTTTTGAAGATCGTAGTTGACAGGAAATCAAGAAGGAAATGGAGAAAACGTTGCTAAGGAGAAATGACAATAAAAGATCAGGATTCAAAGAGACTGATGATGGCGATTGACGTAGCATTTAAATTTTTGAAAGTAGTTGACAGGAAATCAAGAAGGAAATGGAAAACGTTGCTAAGGAGAAATGACAATAAAAGATCAGGATTCAAAGAGACTGATGATGGCGATTGACGTTGCATTTAAATTTTTGAAGATCGAAATTGGAAAACGTTGCTAAGGAGAAATGACAATAAAAGAAGGATTCAAAGAGACTGATGATGGCAATCAAGAAGGAAATGGAGAAAACGTTGCTAAGGAGAAATGACAATCAAAGAGACTGATGATGGCGATTGACGTTGCATTTAAATTTTTGAAGAGATTCAGGAAATCAAGAAGGAAATGGAGAAAAGAGACTGATGATGGCGATTGACGTGATGGCATTTAAATTTTGAAGATCGTAGTTGACAGGAAATCAAGAAGGAAATGGAGAAAAACGTTGCTAAGGAGAAATGACAATAAAAAAGATCAGGATTCAAAGAGACTGATGATGGCGATTGACGTAGCATTTAAATTTTTGAAGATCGTAGTTGACAGGAAATCAAGAAGGAAATGGAGAAAACGTTGCTAAGGAGAAATGACAATAAAAGATCAGGATTCAAAGAGACTGATGATGGCGATTGACGTTGCATTTAAATTTTTGAAGATCAAGTTGACAGGAAATCAAGAAGAAATGGAGATGGCGAAGGAGAAAAGTTGACAGGAAATCAAGAAAAAGATAAAATCAGGATTAAAGAGACTGATGATGGCGATTGAGCATTTAAATTTTTGAAAGTTGACAGGAAATCAAGAAAAAATGGAGAAAATCAGGATTCGATTGACGTAGCATTTAAATTTTTGAAATGGAGAAAAATGGAGTAAAAACGTTGCTAAGGAGAAATGACAATAAAAGATCAGGATTCAAAGAGACTGATGATGGCGATTGACGTTGCATTTAAATTTTTGAAGATCGTAGTTGACAGGAAATCAAGAGGAAATGGAGAAAACAGGAAATGACAATAAAAAAGATCAGGATTCAAAAGACTGAAATTGGATTTGAAGAAAACGTTTGCTAAGGAGAAATGACAAAAAAAGATCAGGATTGAGACTGATGATGGCGATTGACGTTGCATTTAAATTTTGAAGAGAAGTTGACAGGAAATAAAGAAGGAAATGGAGAAAACGTTGCTAAGGAGAAATGACAATAAAAAAGATCAGGATTCAAAGAGACTGATGATGGCGATTGACGTAGCATTTAAATTTTTGAAGATCGTAGTTGACAGGAAATCAAGAAGGAAATGGGAAAACGTTGCTAAGGAGAAAAGGATTCAAAAACTGATGATGGCGATTGAATTTAAATTTTGAAGATCGTAGTTGACAGGAAATCAAAGAAGGAAATGGAGAAAACGTTGCTAAGGAGAAATGACAATCAAAGAGACTGATGATGGCGATTGACGTAGCATTTAAATTTTTGAAGATCGTAGTTGACAGGAAATCAAGAAGGAAATGGATAAAACGTTGCTAAGGAGAAATGACAATAAAAAGATCAGATTCAAAGAGACTGATGATGGCGATTGACGGCATTTAAATTTTTGAAGATCGTAGTTGACAGGAAATCAAGAAGGAAATGGATAAAACGTTGCTAAGGAGAAATGACAATAAAAAGATCAGGATTCAAAGAGACTGATGATGGCGATTGACGTTGCATTTAAATTTTTGAAGATCGTAGTTGACAGGAAATCAAGAAGGAAATGGAGAAAACGTTGCTAAGGAGAAATGACAATAAAAAGATCAGGATTCAAAGAGACTGATGATGGCGATTGACGTTGCATTTAAATTTTTTGAAGATCGTAGTTGACAGGAAATCAAGAAGGAAATGGAGAAAACGTTGCTAAGGAGAAATGACAATAAAAGATCAGGATTCAAAGAGACTGATGATGGCGATTGACGTAGCATTTAAATTTTTGAAGATCATTTGACAGGAAATCAAGAAGGAAATGGAGAAAACGTTGCTAAGGAGAAATGACAATAAAAAAGATCAGGATTCAAAGAGACTGATGATGGCGATTGACGTTGCATTTAAATTTTTGAAGATCGTAGTTGACAGGAAATCAAGAAGGAAATGGAGAAAACATTGCTAAGGAGAAATGACAATAAAAAAGATCAGGATTCAAAGAGACTGATGATGGCGATTGACGTTGCATTTAAATTTTTGAAGATCGTAGTTGACAGGAAATCAAGAAGGAAATGGGAAAACGTTGCTAAGGAGAATGACAATAAAAATGACAATTCAAAAAGATGATGGGATTTCAAAGAGATCTGATGATGGCGATTGACAGAGAAATGACAATAGCATTCAAAATTTTTGAAGACGTCATTTTAAATTTTTTTGAAGTTGACAGGAAATCAAGAAGGAAATGGAGAAAACGTTGCTAAGGAGAAATGACAATAAAAGAAAGGATTCAAAGAGACTGATGATGGCGAATTTAAAAAAAGATCGTAGTTGACAGGAAATCAAAAGGAAATGGATAAAATTGCTAAGGAGAAATGATGATTGGACTGATGATGGCGATTGACGTAGCATTTAAATTTTTGAAGATCGTAGTTGACAGGAAATCAAGAAGAAATGGATAAAATGGAGAAAACAGGATTGACTGATGATAAGGAGAAATGACAATCAAAAAAAAGACAATAAAAGATCAGGATTCAAAGAGACTGATGATGGCGATTGACGTAGCATTTAAATTTTGAAGATCGTAGTTGACAGGAAATCAAGAAGGAAATGGAGAAAACGTTGCTAAGGAGAAATGACAATAAAAGATCAGGATTCAAAGAGACTGATGATGGCGATTGACGTAGCATTTAAATTTTGAAGATCGTAGTTGACAGGAAATCAAGAAGGAAATGGAGAAAACGTTGCTAAGGAGAAATGACAATAAAAAGATCAGGATTCAAAGAGACTGATGATGGCGATTGACGTAGCATTTAAATTTTTGAAGATCGTAGTTGACAGGAAATCAAGAAGGAAATGGAGAAAACGTTGCTAAGGAGAAATGACAATAAAAAGATCAGGATTCAAAGAGACTGATGATGGCGATTGACGTTGCATTTAAATTTTTGAAGATCGTAGTTGACAGGAAATCAAGAAGGAAATGGAGAAAACGTTGCTAAGGAGAAATGACAATAAAAAGATCAGGATTCAAAGAGACTGATGATGGCGATTGACGTAGCATTTAAATTTTTGAAGATCGTAGTTGACAGGAAATCAAGAAGGAAATGGAGAAAACTTTGCTAAGGAGAAATGACAATAAAAGATCAGGATTCAAAGAGACTGATGATGGCGATTGACGTTGCATTTAAATTTTGAAGATCGTAGTTGACAGGAAATCAAGAAGGAAATGGAGAAAACGTTGCTAAGGAGAAATGACAATAAAAGATCAGGATTCAAAGAGACTGATGATGGCGATTGACGTTGCATTTAAATTTTGAAGATCGTAGTTGACAGGAAATCAAGAAGGAAATGGAGAAAACGTTGCTAAGGAGAAATGACAATAAAAAGATCAGGATTCAAAGAGACTGATGATGGCGATTGACGTTGCATTTTAAATTTTTGAAGATCGTAGTTGACAGGAAATCAAGAAGAAATGGAAAACGTTGCTAAGGAGAAATGACAATAAAAGAAGGATTGGACTGATGATGGCGATTGACGCATTTAAATTTTGAAGATCGTAGTTAAGGAGAAATCAAGAACAATGGAGAAAACTTGCTAAGGAGAAATGACAATAAAAAGATCAGGATTCAAAGAGACTGATGATGGCGATTGACGTTGCATTTAAATTTTTGAAGATCGTAGTTGACAGGAAAGGAAAGAAACGTTGGAAATGACGTTGGCGATTACGTAGCATTTAAAGGAGAAATGACAATCAAGAAAAAGAAAACGTTCAGGATTCAAAGATCAGATTGATGATGGCGATTGACGTTGCATTTAAATTTTTGAAGATCGTAGTTGACAGGAAATCAAGAAGGAAATGGAGAAAACGTTGCTAAGGAGAAATGACAATAAAAAGATCAGGATTCAAAAGAGACTGATGATGGCGATTGACGTAGCATTTAAATTTTGAAGATCGTAGTTGACAGGAAATCAAGAAGAAATGGAGAAAACGTTGCTAAGGAGAGTTGACAATAAAAAGATCAGGATTCAAAAAGACTGATGATGGCGATTGACGAAGCATTTAAATTTTGAAGATCGTAGTTGACAGGAAATCAAGAAGGAAATGGGAAAACGTTGCTAAGGAGAAATGACAATAAAAAAGATCAGGATTCAAAGAGACTGATGATGGCGATTGACGTTGCATTTAAATTTTTGAAGATCGTAGTTGACAGGAAATCAAGAAGGAAATGGGAAAACGTTGCTAAGGAGAAATGACAATAAAAAGATCAGGATTCAAAGAGACTGATGATGGCGATTGACGTTGCATTTAAATTTTGAAGATCGTAGTTGACAGGAAATCAAGAAGGAAATGGAAAACGTTGCTAAGGAGAAATGACAATAAAAGATCAGGATTCAAAGAGACTGATGATGGCGATTGACGTTGCATTTAAATTTTGAAGATCGTAGTTGACAGGAAATCAAAAGGAAAAATGGAAAAACGTTGCTAAGGAGAAATGACAATAAAAAGATCAGGATTCAAAGAGACTGATGATGGCGATTGACGGCATTTAAATTTTTGAAGATCGTAGTTGACAGGAAATCAAGAAGAAATGGAGAAAACGTTGCTAAGGAGAAATGACAATAAAAGATCAGGATTCAAAGAGACTGATGATGGCGATTGACGTTGCATTTAAATTTTTGAAGTTGAAGACAGGAAATCAAGAAGGAAATGGAGAAAACGTTGCTAAGGAAATGACAATAAAAAGATCAGGATTCAAAGAGACTGATGATGGCGATTGACGTAGCATTTAAATTTTTGAAAATCAGTTGAAGGAAATGGAAATGGAGAAAACGTTGCTAAGGAGAAATGACAATAAAAAGATCAGGATTAAAAAGAGACTGATGATGGCGATTGACGTAGCATTTAAATTTTTGAAGATCGTAGTTGACAGGAAATCAAGAAGGAAATGGAAATGGATAAAAAACGATTCAAAAGAGACTGATGATTGTAGTTGACAGGAGAAATGACAATGACAATAAAAAGAAAAGGATTCAAGGAGACAAAAGATGATGATTGACGTTGCATTTACATTTTAAAAGATCGTAGTTGACAGAAATCAAGGTGGACACCGAAGAAAACGTAACTGAGGAGAAAGGAAAAATAAAAAGGACAGGATTCAAGCCCTCCTTTCTCATTACGTGTCCCTGAAATTTCATCTGCCTCTTCCTGATGTTAAGTATAAGCTTCCTCCTTGTTTGTATCCTCTTCAAAACCTCACCATTGCTCACATGTTTGGTAAATGGTATCCTTAGCATCCTTAGGCAGAACTATATATCCGTTGTCTCGAGTGTCTTCTTCATCTTTGAGGAGACCATCCAACATTCGCTGCCTTAAAGGAGGACAGGTGTTCAGGACTCTTTTCTTTGTTACTAAAGCAATCCTCCTGTCTTGTAATACTTTTTTTTTAATGCATTCTTGGCCATCCCAATTCGTCTTCGGATCTCAGTGTCACACATCGTCCTCTGTCAAAATACTTCCCAGATATTTAAATTTCTGCGCCTGCTTGATTTAATGTTCCTAATCTGCAAATTGCATTTCGGGATCATCCTTTTACTGATGAGCATGCATTCTGCCTTCTTGTAGTTTATGCTTAGTTCCTTTTACTCACTTTCTCTCCTTCGCTACATTCTGTAGGAGATTTTATAATTTATTTTTGGTGTCTGCTATCAGTACTATGTCACCTGTGTATCTTATGTTGTTAAGATACCTCACTCTAAATATGACAGTCTACAAATTTTAACAATATTTTATACAACAGTATATTTTAACAAATATGGACTGATATTCATACTGCCATCAAATACGTCTTCGGATGTCTGCGTCACCATTGCCGTCCTCTCAAAACACTTCCCAGATGTTTAAATTTCCGCACCTGATTGATTTTAGTGTCCGCGACCTGTAAATCTCATTTCGGGTTCATGCTTTTACTGATGAAAAATCTCACTCGCCGTTGCAAGAACACGACGTCACTATAAGGCATGACGGTCAGTCCCAGTTTAAAGTATTTCATTATGAGAAATAAAACATCAATACAATTTCCAATATTCCCCGTTAAACCTTGAAGAGCTTAGAAGACCTGCAGCACTTTCGTGAGTTAGGCAGAGAGATTTGGACAGTGACGGCCCTAGTGTTGCTTGCGCCGCGGGCAAGCTGAACTTCGACGCCCTTACAAGTATAATTCTTTTAAATTTTCACGAGGAGAACAACTGGAAATGTAGAATAACGAATTTCTTACAGAATATAACATAAAACAAACTAAAGAAAACATTCATTCTCCTACTAAAAACATTTTTCTAGGTTTTAAATCTACAAATCTTTTCATAGTACTTTCTACACCTACTTTACAAGATCATTTTCTATTGACAAACTAGCCAGAGAATTTAATCTGTCTTGAGTCATAGACTGCAGCAAGTATGTTTTTTATAAGCTTTAGTTTGGGTAGATCCCAAACAAATGACATGTCGGCATAATGGCGCTCTAGGCTTTGATGGAACTCCGGTTGCCAGTACCTTGAGCCTTCCATGGGTTTGGAGAGGACATATGAGATATTTACAAAGTTTATCTGCGCAACCACTCTCCTATAGACTAAAGAACCATCAGTATATTTCGGAGTCCAAAATAATAATGAGAAATCATTCTGATTTGCAGTGTGCCTTCAAATCAAAACAGCTCTCATGACGATAATGATGAAAAGCAACGCAACTACGTCACCCAGACCTTGGAATGCAAATAGAAATAGAATTGCAAATTCCTGATCACTGACATTAGTATAATCTTAATACTCATTGGACCCCAAAATATCTCTGATGGTTCTATAGTCTATAGGAGAATGGTTGCGCAGGTATTTATGGGAGCGTAAATGTCTCTGCTGCGTCGTAAGCAAATCCAGTACAGAAAGTTCGTTCTTATGACATGGACAAGTGTGGATCTGTCTATATTTCTTTAAGGTCACATGGCACAGTGGATAAAGGCGTTGGTTAGATCCAGTGACAGGACCCAAAGAGTGTGAGTTCAATACCCGGTTAAGGCAGTGGAGAACTTTCAGAGGGATATTAACAGGAGATAACTGATAACTGACATACATTAAAAGCATGACACGTGGAACTAGAACAGTCTACCCCAGTGAGCGAAATAAAGGGTTCAGTTCGACATTCCAACCACCCGAAGAAGACCGGAGCGTGCAACGGCCGAAACGTTGTAATAAATATGGCGACAAAGATAATAATGTAAATAAGTGTGGATCCGTAGCAATGTTCACTTCTAGTGCTTTTGGTGCTTTTCTTGCTGCAAACGAACAATAGGTGTTTTGTTTCTTTTGCTATTATTTAGAATCTGATCGATTGTTTGCAAAGAGAAACTAATGCCTTCTTGTCTAGTGTCTAAAGAGATATTTATAAACAAAATGGAACAACATTTTTATTAAGACTCTGATGCAGCCTTTATAAATTGAATGTGACATTTTTCTAGTTAGATATGAAAATAGCCGACACCATAAAATGGGAAGCATCTTTGAGGAGACTATCCAACATTCGCTGCCGTAAAGGCGGGAAGATATCACGGAGCAGTTCAGGACTCTTTTCTTTGTTACTAAAGAAATCCTCCTGTCTTGTAATACTCTGTTTAGCTTTTGGAATGCGTCTTTGGCCATCCCAATACGTCTTCGGATCTCAGCGTCGCACTTACCGTCCTCTGTCAAATTATTCCTCCCAGATATTCTAAATTTTCCTTGGAATGCAAACAGAAGTAGAATTGCAAATTCCTGATCACTGACATTGGGATAATCTTAATACTCATTGGACCCCAAAATATGTTGATGATTCTTTAGTCTATAGGAGAGTGGTTGCACAGGTATTTATGGGAGCGTAAATGTCTCTTCTAGCTCGTATGGATTTGTGGCGTCGTAAACAAATCCAGTACAAAAAGTTCGTTGATATTGCAGAGACAAGCGTGGATTTGTAGCAATGTTCACTTCTAGTGCATTTGGTGCTTTTCTTGTTGCAAGCGAACAATAGGTGTTTTTTTTTTTGTTATTATTTAGAATCTGATCGATTGTTTGTGAAGAGAAACTAATACCTTCTTGTCTGATGTCTAAACGGCTATTTATAAACAAAATGGAATGACATTTTTATTGAGACTTTGATGCAGCCTTTATAAATTGAAGGTGACATTTTTCTAGTTAGATATGAAAATAGCCGACACCATCAAATGGGAAGCATTTTCTAGTTCTTAAGAGGCGTACAAAAATAGAGAAAGCTTCCTTGTCTGTTGGCTCAACGACAAAACGACGTTGTATAATTGGATATGGATTTCGTCGAATGAGACAGTTTACCATCTAAGCAAAAGGGTAGGGGGTCATTACTTTCAGAATTAAGTTAAAATGTTCCCGTAAAATTGCTACAATTTTTCCAAATTGACATCTAAGAGGAAACTCGGATTAGATACAGTGGCAAAGCTTTTGTCAGTGAAATGCAAATTAAGCATAAAGACACGTGTTCTTTTTCAGTCCATCTGCTAATCGCCCTTTCGACATGTATATGAATGTAAATTTTTAGTTATTTTATGGCTGAATTTTTATAATAACAGTAACTATTAACTGGCGAGATGAAACCTGATGGCGGATTTGGGGAGGAAAAAAGAAAAAAAAATGAAAAAATAGAAAACTTATAATTACCTTCCGAGTATCCATGGTAGGGTATCCACACAATTTTAAAAAAAAGAAAAAATCCCCCGTAAACAATTTAAATAGACCTCACTCCATTGTGATTGGCTGTTGGTCAACTTCCAATCAAATGCGTGATAGCGTTTTATGGTTTGCCTAATATAAGTCAGTGTTTGCAGGCTGTAAATTTAGAGTGTGTGTGTGGGGGGGGCGATCAAAGACTGATCAGCTCTGATGGGGTCGACTTGGTGAGAGCAGTATGATGTTTGAAAGATCCGAAACTGCACCATGATCCAAATCAGAACATCACTGACGACGCCCTCTAGCGCTAAAGAGCTTATTTATATTCGAAGTATATATATATATATATATATATATATATATATATATATATGTGTGTGTGTGTGTGTGTGTGTGTGTGTTATTAATTTATTATGCAGTGTTACATTAGAACATGCACATACCCACTACAAAACTGTACATCTTGTTTCAACTGTACATTCTTCTTACAGTCGCATCGTGATGAGACTTTAAAAAAGATTTTTTAACGTTGAAACAAGATGTACAGTTTTGTAGTGGGTATTGGCATGCTCTAATGTAACACTGCTTAATAAATAAATATATACGGCCCTACTTTTGTATTTAACTTAATGTTTTGAACGCTGAAATCTTACTCTTCGTTCTTTTACATTTTATATATATATATATATATATATATATATATATATATATATATATATATATATATATACACTTTATTATAGGATATTGCATTCAAACATTTAAAATAACGCTACATAAATACAATCCCAACTTAGATTTGTTTCAAATATAACATCTAAGTTGGCTACAATTTTAAATCTGTGTTTCATGACCTCTTAGCATAGTCGATTTTGATTGGTTATAATAAACATAACAAGTTTTGCTGATACCCACTCTCTATGTTTTCCTCCTCTTTTTCTTATTCTTTCTTTTGTCTGGAAAAGAGATTATATCTTGTGTTTTTCTTTCTTGCTCTTTTCTTTTCTTTCTTTCGTGAAAAGAGGTTGTACGTTGTTGTATCCGAATAATTGTACTAACCAGTCATTTGCTAACACCTGATGTGTTGATACACATCGAAACATGAGTGTATTTGCGTAGCGTTATTTTACATGTTTGAATATAATATCCTATAATAAAGAATATTGCTCTACTATTGGGTTGTATTGAGCCCTATTTTAAATTAACATTACGAATGTTGGAATTTATATCCGATTCGTTCATATATATATATATATATATATATATATATATATATATATATATATATATATGTTGGAATCTCCACTAAATTTTAAAAACCATTCTTGAAGCTTTTCTTTTTAGCTTTAATTGAAAGCTAAATGATTAAATTTACTATTTCCAGTAAACAATTTTGACGCATTTGTAAACAAAAGTTAGTTTTAAAAATCTTCCAGAAATAAAATATATATTTGTGACAATTTACATGAGGTCAATTAGCAAATTCAAGGTAAAATTTATCTGATTTGAAACAAATATTATTTACTTATAGCATAAAACGTAGTATATAAACATTTCTTAACCACGGAGTCTAGTTTTTCTGACGTGCTGATTGATTGAATAACAGCCCAAGGTATTCCTAGCAAAATATGTTTGAGCAAAAATTGACATATATATTTAAGAAACCTAAGTGAATGCTTTGTTTTTGGTATTTAGAGTAACCTAGTAATTTTTAATAATTAACATAATTTTTCAGCAATTATCTAATACTTTATTGAATTTTAGTTACCTTAGCTTTATAGCCTTACGTTTTTATCAAAATAACTTTCACAAAAAAGAATAACATTTAAAAAATAAAAATTAAAAAAAAAACTACTAACAAAAACATTTTATGAAATAGGAGTTAAAGCAAAAATAATTTGAAAATAAATTTCATAAAGACACGCAAATTAAAAAAAAAAGAACTTCAAATAGAAACTGAATAAAAAAAATGATTTTAAGTTAAAGTAAAAATTATTTTTTTCAATAGAATTGTATTGGATTTCCGCTTCAATTCTTTCTTAAGTGAAACTAAAAAGAAATTACTTAATTGAAGTATGACCCACACTAAAATAAACACATAAAATAAAAATATTTAGTGAAATAGGAATTTTAAAAAAAGTAAAAATTACTTTAAATTTTTAAATTTTGAAGGGAGGATTTGCATAGCCTGTTAAAACGTAAACACAATGAAACACAAAAATAAATATGAAATAATTGCAGACGGCCAAATTTTTTAGGGAGGACAACTCTTAAAACATATCATGGACTCTCATACTCACGAAAATGGGAATGTTTCTACACTGAAGAAAGATTTAAAATTATTTTAAAAATCTTGGTGCATATTAATCTTTTCAAATTTTTATTCATAAATATAGCTTTCACCTAACAGGATTAAAGTAATGCTGAATTTTAAACGATTTGAATTATTATAATTTAAAAATAAAAAAATGAAACAATTCTTGTAAAAATTCATTGTTCATCGAAAATTATTTTTTTGAAGACAATAGCGTCTTTAATAAATCTTATTTATAAAAGCAATGAAAAGTTTTTCTAATTAAATAATGTCATAGTTTTATTGCATTTTGTATTTTACGATTCGGAGCAGATTTTTGGGAAATGGGTAGTAGTTTGAAAAAATAGATGACTTTTATTCTCGAAGGAGTTCCGCTTTTAATTAATAAAACAATTTAGAGATTGAAATTTAATTTCTCGAAATTTCATGAAATTAAATAAGTGGGGGATAACATGTGTAAAAACAAAATGTTACCAAGATTTTCTAAAATAATAAATTTCAAAATAATTTAATTCATTTGTGAATAAGTTCTGAAAGTTTCATTAAAATCTGACAATTATTTCTAAAGCAATGCGTTTCTCACCTGAAAAAAGGCGATAAAACACTAATTGTAGATATTACGTCGACTGCTGAGGCAAAAAATATATTTCTAACCATAATTTCAAACGTGCTAGAAATGATTAAAAAGTTTAATAAAAATAATTTGGTCTTTCCTCGTATTATAACATAAACATTTAACAATAAAACTTTGTTTTTATTAAATTCGGGGCCTCTCGTCAGCGACAAAGTGGAGGTGCCGATATATATATATATTATATTTTTTTCCTATAGAAAAAACTGTCTCACTACAAAGATGCAACTTCGTTTCGGTGCTAGACTGGTGGAATGGAAAAAAGGAAGTGGCGTTTCACATAAGGCTTGCTTATAAGCAGAATTGTTCATAACAAATTTTCGTTCTCACCAGTCTAGGTGCAATTGAAATGCACCGAAACGAAATTGCATCTTTATACTGAGTAAACTGTTTTTGTCTATATGAAAAAATCATAATAAATAATTATTGATCTTCTATCGAGCCCCCTTTTGGATTAATGCTGTGAACGATAGAATTTAAATATTATTTTCGTTCTCATTGCATCATATATATATATATAATTATATATATATATATATATATATATATATATATATATATATATATATATATATTTAATGTTTTCGATGATCTTGTTAGAATTAATAAAAATATTTTTGATCTCTGACGAAGAGTTGATCGAAAGGATCCTTAGATATTTGTCTTTTTAAATTAAGATGTTTTCATCGGTGCTATTGAACGCTTTAATAAAATGTTGTCCTATCAAGTCTTTATTTATATATATATATGTCGGAGTTACCTCCTCCTTGGCTCTTAAAACCGGAAGAGAACAGGTCATTTCGACTAATTTTTTAGATAGCTTTTACTGTGTTAGCTTACCCAATTCTCTTGCTAGTCTCCCTTGCCACAAGACAATGACTTCTCGCTAAATTCATGGTCGGCGACTGAAACGGTCGGTTACGCTGGTTCCTGGCCTCCGTTGGCCAGGACGTCGATCACCGGGCTGCGTATTAAGTTACGCTCCCATTTTTTTTGTCTGCCAACTTGACGATAGTTGGAGACTTTCCTTCTCTCTCTCCTTCGCCTACTACTCCTGGCTCCTTGGCCCTGTTCGACACTCGGCATTCCGTCCCTACTGGCTGCCTGCACGTTGTCCATAACCTTTCCCGTACACTACGTTAGTAATTATTACGGGAGGTTACTAGTATCGGACTCGACCAGCAATCACGCAACCCCTGCACTGGGCCTTTGACATGCCCGAACAACGCCAACTCTTCTTTCCTTCCCAACACGTCAAGTTGGCATCCCGGCAACGACCAACACCAACTGCAACGACCAGCAGTAAAATTGATAAACCTCGATCAATGCCTGCACCAGAACGTCTGCATCTCTACCGTTCCGATCGCCTATTTTTTAAACGGAAAGAATAAATCGACCTTATATCTTTATATACTTGTTCTGTCCTATGTTGTTTCACCACCAGAACGTCTTCGAAAATGTTAGCATCTCATACCCTCGTTCCACACACGCCATATATATATATATATATTGTGTGTGTGTGTGTGTGTGTGTGTTTTATTATTTAAAATTTGCTATTTTTTTTTGGAAAGGGTATTAAGTGTTGGAGAGGTGTTGTTCCTATAAGTAGTTGCGGAATCAATATATTACTAAAATCATTATAAATAATCCTCAGATTGTATTTCGTTGGCTTTCTGTTTATTAGTGGACACTTATGGGAAGTAAGGGAAAGGGGAAAAGGGTTCTTTGAATTTCATTTATTTGAAGGTGGGGGGTCAATGTTTTAAGGTCAATGTATTGTCTTCACCGTGAGACTTGTTTATCTATTTATTGATTTCTTTCTTTATTGAATTTTCGATTATTTATTCGGGTTTAAATTTTAGTATTTTAAACAAAGTTTACTAATTTCAGGTTATAGTTGCATAATATTCAGATTTGGGATATAATTTCGTAGTAAAAATTTATATGCGTGTGTGCATTTTTGAAACGTACTATGTCCTATTGTTTGCCAGTTTATTATTCTATTCTGGAGGATTATTACTATTTCTCACCATAGCAATTTTGTTTATCTTCTATATATATGTTTACCCAAACTGTGATATATATATATATATATATATATATATATATATATATATATATATATAATGAATACAGACGAGTAAAAATCCATTAGGATATAATTTATTTCATGAACAAAATTCATCTCTTCAGACAAAGGTTTTTATTAACAAAAAAAAAAGATTTTTTATTAAAACTTCAGTCTGAAGAGAAAATAGATATAATCGAAATGAATATTTAAAGGCTTTCTTTAGATTTCTGGTATTTACACATTTCTCAACGGGTCCCGCTAAAGGTTAGAAATGGGATTTTCCACTGACAAAAAAATAAAATAGAAATAAAAAAATTACATCGATAAAGCCCTTCGTAAAGTGTGGGCTGTACTTGTCAGAACAATTTTTGTATCTCCTTGAGGCATGGACTTCCAGGAATCCCTTCAATTGAGTCTACTGCAATCTTTTCCAACCAGTCCTAGGGCTCCAACTACAACAGGGATTGTTGATGTTTATATGCCACATTTTGAGATTTCAATTTCAAGGTCGTCGTATTTTGACAGATTTGAATATCTTCAAAGATACATTGCAGTCAGCAGGGGCCATATCAATAAAGGCAACCATATTTGTTTATTTATGGGCGGTTGGCTTTGATTATTCTGTTTTTTGTAGTCCCAGAATTAGGATCCGTAACCGGGTCTGGGTGGTGTTCATACCAGTTTCTTTCAGTTTCCTTCCCGTAGAAGTTTTGCAGATTTTCCAGTGCAGATATTGGCCCACTCTGTCTGCCGGGTTTTATATTCAGTGGGTGGCAATATCGTGCAACCTGATACAAGATGATCAATCGTTTCTGGATATTTTCACAGAATCTGCATTTTGGGCTGACACAATATTTTTAGGGAGGTAGTGTATGCCAATGATAAAACCTTCAGTTTCAGCTTTCAAATACGTAGCCACTGATGGGTACGGGTTTGTCTACGTCAGCTTGTGTTTGGTGTGGGCAGAGTATTGGCCAGCGGTTCATCTTGCCATCGCTTCTTTATCTGGTCGGTTGCATTCGTCTTTCCTGTCTTTTTAAGTATTTTTCAGTTTCAGCCGGTGTAGGGTGTTTCTGCCCATTTGAAACTCCATTTTGTATTTGTTGGCTTCTTTTTATTTCTACTACTTTCATGTTCCTCGACGCATACCATCATCCAATTTTCTGTAGTTTCAAGTATCATTGAGGCCAATTGTTGTAGTTTTGTAGGACAGTTTAATCCTCTGCCTTCTTCGGATCTCCATACAGAGTCAACATCCTTTGGGATGATGCATGCGATAGCAAGGGAGAAGCTTTCTCGTTTTGGTGTGCATTCAAGGTTTAATTTCATCTATGGTCAGTTAAGGACATTAAAGCTGTATTGCACCACAGGGAAAGCCAATTTATTTATTTTACCAGTTTATTGTACAGGAGTACTCTTTTCTTTTTTTTCCTTCATTTTTGTTGTATGCCATGTCTTTCTAATTTTGGTACAAAGCTTCATTGCTCCAGTTTATCTTTGTGACAAAATCTAAATCTAGGTGTTTTGTAAATATTTTCTTGAATTTATTTTCTAACCATATGTCGTCACTGTATTTTTTGTTCAGTTCATCGTCTTTGTAAGAGGGATTATCCATATAAGGTGATTGAAACAAAACAGAAGGAGGATAAACAAAACAGAAGGGTGACAGAGAGTCTCCTTGAAAGATTCCACGTCGGATATTCAGACGGTTGGATATGGCAGTGCCCTCGGTGTGAATAAGGTATAGTTTAGTGTTTCCACATTCCCATGCTGTGCTTAAAAAATTTAATACCACAGGGGAGAATTTGTACATTTCCAAAGTCTTAAGGGATCCAAGAATGTGGAACACTATCAAAGGCTTTTCGATAATCAATCCACGCTGAACTAAGATTTCTACGTCGTCTCCTGCAATTTTTCAGGATCATTTTATTTATCAGAAGTTGATCTTTGCAGTCATATGAACCTCTTCTGCATCCCTTCTGTTCCAGGGGAAGAATGCTGTTTATTTCGAAAAAGGAACAAGTACGGTTCGTCAGTACAGATGTGATCAACTTATTCGTTGTGGAGAGACATGTTATCGGTCTTTAATTTTTCGGGTCGTCTGTTTCAGTTGTTTTTGGTATGAGGTATGTAATACCTTCAGTAATCCATTCCGGGATTTTATTGGGATTATTTACAAGCGTTGATAATGTTTTTGCAAGAATTTCATGGATAGATGAGAGATGATAAAGCCAGAAATTGGGCAACTTCTCATTTCCTGGGGATTTCTATTTTTGGGATTTCGTTAGAGCTTGCCTAACATCATCTGTGGATATATTTTCCCATTCTTGCAGAGGTGTATCCAGCAGTCGTTCTTCTTCACGCCGTATCCATTCTGCATTTGGGTTATATTCCTTTGGGCTGCTCCAAATATTTTCCCAAAATGTCTGTACATTATCAATCGATGGTGGCCTTTCGACATGTATAGGTGTTTTTCCAATTTCCCTGTAAAATTTCTTAAGATCAGTTCGGAATATTTTATTTTGGCGATAGAACCTACAACGTTTTTCGTATCGTCTTGTTCTCTGTGCCTTTAGCTGAAGTTTCTGCTTCAGCATTTCCTTGATTGATTATTATTATTATTATTATTTATATATATATATATATATATATATATATATATATATATATATATATATATTAATGCATGTTTTATTAAATAGTATAGACACGTTTTGTCTATTTATTTTAACTAAGTTACTTTCATATTGTCTGATAAGCTTAATCACATTATCGTTGAAAGACGAAAGGAAAACACCATATTGATATATGTTTAAATCCGATCTAAGCTTTCGGCTTACATAAGCCATTATCAAAGATGACAATTTCAATAAATCAAAACCTAACCTAAACAAAATAAACTCCAATCTCCACAAATATTCTTAAATGCCTATAATTTATAACAGAAACCATTGGTTTATACCAACAGCTTCACATACTTAATACTTCTCGTTTTTCACTCTCGTAATATATATATATATATGTGAATATATAATGCAATATGTATATATGTAATATATATATATATATATTTGTAAACATTTTTCAGATTTAACCTGTAGAAAAAAGACAATATGTATAAAGGAAAAAGACAATAAAAAACTGTAGTTTTAGCCGGCGCGTTTCGTCCAATTTTCAAGTCGAAAACAAAGAACAAAGCACAATAGTCAAGCATGAAACAGATTGACGCCTCAGGCTGTTGACTTCAATGTCCACTTTAATATTTACATATGCTCTATCCTGGTATTGAGCACTTTAACCCATAAATATAGCAAAACTTAAATATATATATATATATATATATATATAATGGACAAGTTCGGTCTATCAGTTTTTTGAAAAGAATTTGTAAATGTCATTTATTTTTATTTTACGTTATTTATTAACTTTAGGAAAATTTACCGATAACACAAAACCCCTAATTCGGAAATTAAAAAAAAAATTATAGACAGAACTTGGACATATTATTTAACTAAACTTGTTTGAGAGAATTACTGCTGTCGAAATACACACACACACACACACACACACATATATATATATATATATATATATATATATATGGACCCGCGTTCTTATACAGATTGCCACTGCTTTTCTTTTGATAGTTTTCCCACATTGTGACAGCAGAACTTTCTCTCGGTACATGATTATAAGCGACGCTCGGATTTATATCTTCTCCTACCCATTGCACATCTATAATTGCATACATAAAAACATTAATCCAGTTGTAGTCTTTTTAGAGGAGGAGATGAATTCCACTGATATTTTCCCACATTGTCATAAAAGTTATACAAGTATGAGGAAGTGATGTAATGGAATAACCTGTCACGCGCATGAGTGACTACACTATAGGTAGTAACTATCTTGAAAGTCAACGGAAATATTTTCGGCTAAACAGTCGAAATCTCTGCCTTCGGGCAGAGAGGAACCCGCCGAAGGACATTCTCGTTCGGGGAGGTTGACTGACCCTGAACCTATTTATACGGGTTCGAATGGGAATATTTTTGGCCGAGACTACGGGCTCGGAGAACCCACGTTAAACTCTGCCTTGCGCCACATGCAACCCTCGTCAGAGGATGGCTAAATATACTAGCGGAAATCTTTTCTGCTAGATGGTCGAACTCTCTGACTCTGAGCAGAGAGGAACTCGGACGAGGCTCAGCCGAAGGACAGAATCTCGTTCGGGGAAATTGACCAACCCGACCCCGTTATGCGGATCCTACGGGATTTTTTGGCCGAGCCTACGAGTTCGGAGAACCCACGTTAAACCCGGCCTCGTGCCACATGCAACCCTCGTATATATATATATATATATATATATATATATATATATATATATATATATATTACATTAATCATTCATACAAAACAGATATAGAAGTTTGTATGAATGATTCATATAATATAAATTGAACTGCACCGCATACTTGATATATATATATATATATATATATATATATATATATATATATATATATATATTACATTAATCATTCATACAAAACAGATATAGAAGTTTGTATGAATGATTCATATAATATAAATTGAACTGCACCGCATACTTGATATATATATATATATATATATATATATATATATATATATATATATATATATATATATATATATATATATATATATATATTAGCTAATGGACATAAATACACAGGGTGATGTGCATTAGTTTAGTTCTTCATAAAATTCATCTCTTCATGCGAACTAAATGTAATATTACTTTCGCCAGAAGAATTTATTGATATCTTACACGCAAGAAGACCGAATTGGTCCTATTCAGATAAAGTTATTTAAAATAATCTCACTCTTGGAATCGATAATCAATAAAATTACTCTTCGTTACCTCCTATGTCTTCGCTATTTTCCTTTACTGAACAAAGTTCTTTTCAGAAACTAAAACAGAAAATATAATTTCAATGAAATATCAATTCGGACTAACAATGCTTTACCATTGCCTATCAAAAGAAAATCCCTTTCCGAAGAAAGGACAAACTGTTTTCATTATCAGAAGGCGACATATTCTCTTGAAATGCCGTTACGAGAACAAAGATTAAACACCGAATTTACCCATGCAAGTGTTGGCAAATTGTATGCTACATAAGAGATCTGTGCATAGAATCCCTGGCCATGCTAAAGGCTATTCTACACTGGTATAAGCCTTAAATCCTTCAAGTCATTTTAGATAAAAACTTCACGATTTTAGCCTTTACTCTAGAAAAGTAATTTTTAACTTCACAATGCATTTGAAAATTGATGTGTATTTCTTAATAACTATGCTCATATCTCATTCTTTTCTTTATCTTTATCTTTCTCTCTCTCTCTCTCTCTATCTATCTATATATATATATATATATATATATATATATATATATGTAGTAATCCGTTGGTATAATCCAGGCGAGTCCTATTAACACAACATAGAATTTGAAAAATGTTAAAACTGACTCACAAAACAGCGCTCAATGTTTATTTTCATTAAACAGAGCAAATTTTCTTTACAATTTGAATTAAGAAACCTTTAGTTAGTGACCATTTTCACCTACGAAGATTAATTTTTAAATTCGCAGGATTTTTCAAACTGTCTATGGTATCAGCTTTTAGTTTACTGTTTATTTGGAGAAAGAGAGACTAAATTCCAAATTCACTACAAACACTTAAAAACACTCCCCCAAAATTGGAGCTCTGATACATGGACGAGTTTAATACCAATAATTCCGAATTAACTCTCTTTCATTTTACTAAAGTTACCTCTTGATTGTCTTTTCAGGTTTTCGTTAATTTCCGTGAATTCCCGTCGAATTAAATTTTGACTATGTGACCATTAGAATATAGGTCAGCCTATCGATCTCCTCCTCCCTTCCCTAATCAGGCTCTCCTACCTCCATAATATGTTTCCAGTAACGGTGCCTTATTATTCTCTCTATACCTACCAATAAGTCCCCTATAACATTCTGTCTCTTTCTCTCTCTCTACCTTTCTCTCTCTCTCACTTTCTCTCTCTCTCTTTCTTTCTCCAAATAAACAGTACACTACAAACTGATACCATAGACAGTTTGAAAAATCCTGCGAATTTTCAAATTAAAATTCGCTGGTGAAAATGGTCATTTACTAAAGGTATCTTAATTCCAACTGTAAAAGTATATATATATATATATATATATATATATATATATATATATATATATATATATATATATATATATATATTGCCTTGCTTTTTTTACCTAATGTAATGCAGGTGGTACCAGTGACTGTGCTAATGCTTCAACAAAAATGATTACATTTTGCGACGTGTTTACCAATTAAAGCTTTGCTTAAATATGGTCATAAACTTTTGAGCAGTTAGTATTTAGCCTAATTTCTCAGTATTCAAATTTTATATACAGAGCATTTACTTGAATATTTGTGTCTATATAAATAACGTATAATAACAAAATATCTTGAATTATATACATATTCTGGCTTAATGTTCAGCTGGAGGTTCGCCTGAGAATCCGTGAAATTCTCCTGCTCGATTTTATTGGGGCGCTCACTTGAAATTCTCGAGTCGTATCCGTCGAATTGCAATAGCTGTTTTACTCCGTCTAATCTCATCAGCGATCGTACATTGAGAAATACCTTATGTTTGCAATTCGCAAAGTCTTCCACGTTCAAAATAAAAACATTCCTAAAATCAAATTTTTAGCTTTTGCCATGTTTTTAACTAATGTAACGCGTGGAAAATCATTGAGAGGTATTGACTATGCTTATATTTGAATAAATTTCGTTACGTGTTTACCAATTAAAGCTTCGTCTAAATATGGTCTTAAATTATTGACCAGCTAGCATTTAGACTAATTTCCCAGTGTTCAAATTTTCCATATTAAATGCTAAAAACTTTTAAATTTTATTCTCCCTTTTCTTATTTTCATTTTTCGAAAAAAATATATCTCAGTATAGCTTGACATAAAATGCTTGATGCCATACCCCAAAAATATAAAGTAAATATACTTCTGACCAAATTCTTGTTCGCTATCCCTCAGAGTCTTTAAAAAATTTACAACAGAATTTTGACTATGTCCAGTCTCACCAGCAATGGCACATTGAGAGAGACCTTTGCTTTTGCAGCTTGACAAATCTGCCATGTTCAAACAATTTCAACTTTTAGCCTTTGCCTTGTTTTTACCTAATGTAATGCAGCTGATACCAGTGACAGTGCTAATGCTTCAACACAAATGACTACATTTTGCGATGTGTTTACCAATTAAAGCTTTGCTTAAATATGGTCATAAACTTTTGAGCAGTTAGTATTAAACCTAATTTCCCAGTATTCAAATTTTCTCTCTTAAATGTTAAAAAGATTTTTTTCTTTTTGTTTCATTTCTTGAAGCTCTAAGTAACCGAGTCTAAGAATGCAAAAAAGGTAGAATTTTGTTTATTTCCATTTTCTTTAAAATTTTGGTCAGCAGTGTGTGTGTATATATATATATATATATATATATATATGATGAACTCTCCTGTTGAGTTCAGTGTTCGAGGTTTCGATGACCACAAACTAATTATCTGCATTCGGAATGTAAACTTTAAAAAAATCTGCCATATTGAAAAATGTTCATTCTTTGTCTATCAATTATTGCTTACATATATTTTAGTTTTCGGTAAACTTGTTTTTCATCAATTTTTTTTTTTTGTAATAAAATTCTATTATCAAGTGCGCTATGTCTTTGCCCTTTTTTAATTAGAATTTTGAGAAGCATGTGAAGTTTTGAGGTAAATTGATAACAACACAGTATAGCTTGACATAAAATGCTTGATGCCTTAACCAAAAATATAAAGTAAATATACTTCTGACCAAATTCTTGTTCGCATATCCCGGGGTCTTTTAAGAAATTTGCAACAGCAATTTGACTATGTCTAATCTCACCAGCAATGCCACAATGAGAGAGACCTTTGCTTTTGCAGCTTGACAATTCTGCCATATTCACTTTCAACTTTTAGCCTTTGCCATGTTTTTGCCTAATGTAATGCGGGAGATATTTTAACCGGGTTCAAATAACCCCAAACTGAATTTCTTAAAATGTCTGCATTTGGTCATGATCTTTGACCTCCCGTTCGGCTATTCATTGCTGTTTTTATATGTTGATGTAGCCATTTACTCTTCTTGGCATAGCCTACACGTATTGTCGACTATTATGTTAATCTTTAAATTTCTTAAAATTTAATGCTTGGACTTTTTCTATGTCTCTCCCTAAATTTCCAATAGTAGCTTGTTAGCTTCGTGTTGTACCTGTACTACGGAATTCTAAAAGATGAGGTGTGATTGTACTAATGCTTCAACTGCTTCTATGCGAAATGAAAATTTTCCACATGCTCGAATTAAATCGTAGCCGGACATTTGGTCGAGAGACATTTGGCCAAACTCACATTTGGAGATTTCAACGCAAAAGTATAAGTAAAAATAGTAATAAGCAATACTTTAAGTATTTTAATTAGCAGTATTATGAGGTAGAATAGGACTAATAATTAACACTGAATTTCAAGTGATTAAATTATTAAATCTAAATTTAAAATTAAAAGTTTTCTTATTTCAATATTTGTTTAGTGAAATTAGTATTTTTAAAAATATGTGAGTGTATTTGGGTAAAAAGTAGCACCTAATTATTTAAATTCATATTGAACAGGAATATAAAAGCTAGTTCATCCTTTTAAGATAATGATCATTAAAAGCGAAATTGAAAGATCTTTCATATCGTAAAAGCTTAAGATTTTTGCTGTAGCAAAATGTGCTTTTTCTCAAAATACTTATCATCTTACAGTAACATTTGAAGTAAAATATAATATATACAAAATAGATTAAAAAAAACCTGTCAAAAGAAAAAAACGAAAAATTATAAATTAATACAGTAAATCAATATAAATATATGCAGCACATATGTCCTGTGTGCATAACTGTACCGTATTTCATATTGTACATGTTGTGCACAATAAACCATTTCTTCTAGTATCCACCTGGTGTTACTTATTTATTCCCTTAGCACGGAATATAACAGTTCCGACGAGGATTGTCGGAACATAACAATTGCCATATATATTTACATATATATTTAGATATATATACATACTGGACTCTCCCGTCGATTTTCCGACGTATGATGGTCGACATATATATATATATATATATATATATATATATATATATATATATAGAGAGAGAGAGAGAGAGAGAGAGAGAGAAAGAGAGAAAGAGGGTATCTGTCTGCAATTTCAGAAAATATCACTTATCTTTCTTCAGAGAATTTTGAAAAAAAAATCACTGTCAAATTTGTTTCGTAAGAAATTAAGATAGAACACCTCAAATAAACTTTGTTGCTTTGAAGAATTCATTTTCCTTTATCTTCCTACCGATGGATTAAAAAAAAATACTGTCTCTCTCTTTCGGAAATTTGAAGCTTATCACAGGCGTCCAAGTGCTATTATCATATCAAAGGGCAGATATAGTGAACGGTTAGTGATAGGAATAAAAACATTTATTGCAAAGTGAACGCAGAATAACTGAAGACATTTCTGCTTTTGAATAAATTAATGATTTTGTTCAATAGATTCAACTTCTTACCTTCATTTATACTTCGTTTTTGTTTTTATTCTTTGTTCTTCACCCTTTGCTTCGCTGTTCTTCACCATCATTTTACTTGCTTTTCACCATCTTCTTCTTGGGTCTTCTTTGTTCTTTGGTCTTAACCCTCTACTCCACACTCTTTGTTTTTCATCCATTTCATTTTTGCTCGTATCACACTTCTTGTTTCTTTCGTACCATATTCTTCTTTGTTTGCATCCTTGTTCTTCACCCGCTACTCCTTTATTATTCACCCTCTTATTCTTATTTTTCTACTTTGTCCTAATTTGCCGAACACACTTTGCTTCTTTATTATTCACCATGTTATTTTTATATTTTATTCTTTGTCCTTTTTTGTCCTACACACATTGATTCTTTGTTATTCACCATGTTATTTTTATTTTTGTTCTTTGTCCTTCATTGCCCTAAACACATTGCTTCTTTGTGATTCACCCACTTATTCTTTTTTTTCTTCTTTGCTCTACACACATTGCTTCTTTATTATTCACCATGTTATTTTTATTTTTCTTCTTTGCTCTACACACATTGCTTCTTTATTATTCACTATGTTATTTTTATTCTTTTTCCTTCTTTGCCCTACACACTTTGCTTATTTGTGATTCACCCACTTATTCTTATTTTTCTTCTTTGTCCTACACACTATTCTTAATTATTCAACCTCTGATTTTTTCGTAACACTTCACTTCTTTATTTACCCCATTACCTTATTTGTTTTTCTTCTTTATTGATCACCCTCTGCTGCTGTGTTTTTAACCCTCATCTAATTTGATCTTCTTCTTGTTTTCAATCTTTCTTCTTCACCCTTTTCTTCTTTCTTATTTATCCTCTTCTTTCTTCTTTTTCTTTGTGCCTCACCCTTTGCTTCTTTGTAGCCCCCTTCTTCTTTCTTCTTCTTCTTTGTTCCTCACCCTTTGCTTCTTTGTAGCCCCCTTCTTCTTTCTTCTTCTTTCTTCTTCACCCTTTTCTTCTTTCTTCTTCACCCTCTTCTTTCTTCTTCTTTCTTCTTCACCCTTTTCTTCTTTCTTATTCACCCTCTTCTTTCTTCTTCTTCTTCTTTGTTCCTCACCCTTTGCTTCTTTGTACCCCCCTTCTTCTTTGTTCTTCTTCTTTCTTCTTCAACTTTTTCTTCTTTGTTCTTCAGCCGCTTTTATTTTTTGTTCTTTTTGTTCTTCATCTATTTACGTCTTTTTCTTCACCCTCTCCTTCTTTGTTTTCTTCTTTATTCTTCAACCTCTTCTTCTTTATTCTTTACCGATATATTTGTTTTTCTGCTTTGTTCTTCATCCTCTTTTTTTTTCTTCTCCATCCTATTCTTATTTTTTCAACTTCCGTTTTTGTACCTCTTTTTTCAAAATTGTATCAGTCTCCTTCTGTTTATGTAATGTATTGCCCCCCCACACTCTTACATCTAATTTTTTTTCATTCTTTCATTGATTTGTTTCCTTTTTAAACTCATTTTTCTCTTCTCTCCGACATTGTATTTTCTGTTAATCTTCACACTCATTTTTCCTTATTCCTCTCTCTTTTCTATTTTCCTTTTTTCTTTTCAATAAAACCTCCATCATCATCATCATCATCATCATCATCATATCTTTTCTTCTTTCTCTTCTTTTTACTTCTGATCTTTCCTCTCTCCTTTTTCATTTATTTGCCTTCTCCATTATGTTTCTTTGCCCTTCGCTCATCTTTCTCTTCCTTTTCTTTTTCATCGTTCTTCTTTTACTTTATCTTTCTTCACCCACTCTTCTTCTCCTCTTCTCTTCCCTTGTCATTTCCTTCTCTCCTCCTCTTCGACTATTCATTCTTTTTTTCTCGTTTTCGTTTTTTTAGTTCTTGGATTTTTAATCTGCTTCTCAAACTATATTTCATCCTCCAGCTCATCCATTTTTTCTCCTTTCTTCCTTTTCTCTCGTTTCTTCTTCTTCTTCTTCTTCAAACTTCATTTTTCTTCTCCCTTTTTTCGATTCCATTCTCGTCATGCCTCTCGCTATTTCTCTTTCCATTTCTCTTTTTTCTGTTTTTCTTCTTCCTTTCTTTTTCTTTTAACCATTTTTCTTTCGTTTCTCTTTCTTTTACTTCTTCCTCTTTCATTATTCTTCTTCTCCTGCTCCCTTCCTCATTTCTTCTTTCCTCCTTCCCTCCTTCTCTTCCTTAATCGGTTCTCTCTCCCTTACTCTTACTCTCCTTTCCCCCTCTTTCTCTGTTCTTCTTGTCTGGCATCTTTTCTCTCGTCTCCGTTCTTCTCCCTCATATGTCACCTCCCTTCCTCTAGTGTTGTTCTCCCTTCCCCACTTTTTCTCTTCTTTCCAGCTCTTACTCTCCTCTTCTTCATCCTCATGCCCCGCTCCTTCTTCCAATTCCTTTGTTCTCCTCCTACTACCTTCTACTCTCACATTTCCTCCCCTTCCTCTTTTTTTACTCTTTCTTCAATTTACCTTCCGTTGCATTAGAGCGACACGTAAAAGTTTTATGATGATCAAGTCGTGACTTTTGTAGGGCATCACGGGAAATTCACTTCCTCAACATTTGCAAAGTGCTATTGATTACTAGTTTGCGCGCCGTCATACTTGTTCGCCTTTCTTTTCGCTCTTTTTAGCCTTTTCAGCGATCGGCTTTTCGCGCTATAATTAAACAACACTTCTTTATGCATCTCACTCAAGCAAAACGAAATCTTCTCTTTTACGAGTAAAAACCCTTCCACAAGTAGAGCAATCGCGGCTCTCAGGTTGCAGAAATGTTGACCTGCTCTTCAATGCGAAAAAGCATCCATCGAGCTCATCCTGTGGATAAGAAGCGACAGATCTTCACTATCTATCTATCTATCTATCACAGTCTACTCATATCTATCTATCTATCTATCTATCTATCTATCTATCTATCTATCTATCTATCTATCTATCTATCTATCTATCTCAGTCTACTCATATCTATTTATCGCAGTCTACACATATCTATCTATCTATCTATCTATCTCAGGTTACTCATATCTATCTATCTATCTATCTATCTATCTCAGGTTAGACTGATAGATAAATAGATAAATGAGATAGATATGTGTAGACTGTAGAAACTGAATAGATAGAATGGAGATAAATAGATGAATGATAGATAGATGAGATAGATGAATAGAATAATAGATAAATAAAATAGAATAGATAGAGATAGATAGATAGATAGATAGATGAGATAGATAGACAGATAGAAGTACAGAGATAGATAGATGAGATATGAGTAGACTGCGATAAATAGATGAATGAGGGAGACTGAGATAGATGAGATAGATGAGATAGATATGAGTAACCTGAGATAGATAGATAGATAGATAGATAGATAGATAGATAGATGAATGTGAGTATCTATCTATCTCAGAATCATATCTATCTATCTATCTATCTATCTATCTATCTATCTATCTATCTCAGTCTACTCATATTTATTTATCGCAGTCTACTCATATCTATCTATCTATCTATCTATCTCAAGCTACTCATATCTATCTATCTATCTATCTATCTATCTATCTATCTCAGTCTACTAATTTCTTTTTTTAAGCATTTCACGCCAAGCAAAACGGGATGCCCCTATTACGCAATGGGTTACAGCGTGGGAGCGAGAGTAAATAGGCGTGATGGAGGAAAGGATGAAGAGAAAGACAGAATAGGTCAGGGCGATTTGAGATGTCGATTGTCATTAGATTTGAAGTTGGAGATTATAGCTATCAGTGAAACAAGTAATAGGAAGGGGATTCCACAGACAGGAAGTGCGAGACATGAAGCTATTGGAGTAGAAGAGATGGACACATTTAACCGTTTCTACAGTGAAAGGGTGGGACCGTGATGCCAGCCTAGTAGCACGCTTAAATTCATGAAGTCTGGGAACTAGCGATAGTAGCTCGTCGGAGCAGTTTCCGTGAAAGTATTTATAGAAAAGATAGAGGGAGGCGACGGCCCGTCTGTGAGAGAGAGACTGTAGAAAAGATGTCAGATCAGGACCAGCCACATTACATATCCGTCTCTGGATCTTGTCGAGGACCTTAAGGCAAACAGCAGGGACACCAGACCATATATGGCAGCAGTATTCCATACAAGGGCGAATGGTTGAGACATAGATTTGAAGGATGGACTCTAGCGAGAAAAACTTTTTGGCGCGACACAGGGAATCAACTTTCCTTGCGGTGGATGAAGCTATTGATTCAATGTAATTATTCCATCTCGTGTCAGCGGACAGTGAGAGATCAAGCAGTCGCAAATCTATCTATCTATCTATCTATCTATCTATCTATCTATCTATCTATCTATCTGTTTGTCTCTCTGCCTATTTATTTATCTTAATAAATAATATCAGTCCCCAACCACTCGCTCTCTATATTCCTACTTTACTTCATTCCCTCTCTCTCTTTCTCCCTATCTATCTATCTATCTATCTATCTATCTATCTATCTATCTATGCCGAATTTATGAAAATTTGCAATAAATATGCGTTAGTTAATAAGCAGAAAAACGGTAAACGTGAGCTTCATTTTAAAGGGACCCTCCCCTCCCCATATATCAGGTCATCCTATAAGTTCTGTCCGAATTTTGAATGAAGAAAACAAGTGACCAAATATTACATTTAATTACAGATTCAATCAACAATGTATTTTCCCTGATTATCTATGACTTCCTTCCATCTATTAACACGCTTACTAATTCCATTACTGTAAAATTCTTTTGGCTTTGATTCGAAGAACTCACAAATGTCAGTTTTAACCTCTTCCTGTGTTACAAAAGCTGTTTCTTCCAAATGATTCTGTAAGTTACGAAACAAATGGTAGTCTGAAGGAGCAAGATCGGGAGAATAAGGTGGATGAGGAATTTTCTCCCAACCAAGTTCTTCGATCTTTTGTGACGTGATTCTTGCTGTGTGGGGTTGCACACTGTCCTGATGAAGCATCACATCTTTTCGATTCACTAGCGCAGGTCTTTTTTACCTCAAAGCTTGATTCAAACGCTCTAATTGCTGACAGTATATTTGAGCAATAATTGTTGCATTAGGTGGTAAGAATTCAAAGTGGATTATTCCTTGGAAAGAAGAACCTTTTGCCCATGAAGTTCCCTTTTCGGCTGTGGCTGGGATCCTTCCCCTTTACCAAGCCACTGTCTACGACGTTTAACATTTCGATAAAAGATCCATTTTTCGTCGCCAGTCACAAGTCTATCCAAAAAAGGTGAAACAAGTTGGTGAGAATGGAGAGAAGAGAAAATGTCAACTCGGGATTTGATGTTGTTTTCAGACAATTCATGAGGCACCCATTTTTCAAGTTTAGAAACTTTTCCAAGTTGTTGAAGATGACGATGAACAGTTGTATGGTTTGAACTGAGAACCACTGCCAATTCCTCAACTGATAAAGCAGGATTTTCTTCAAGGGCTGCTTCAAGAAGCTTTTACTCAAACTCAACTGGACGTCCTGTTCGATCTCCATCTTCAAGAGTGAAATCTCCACCTCTGAATTTTGCAAACCATCTTCTGCAAGTTCTTTCATTCACACGTTCCTCTCCATAAACTGAGTGAATGTTTCTAGCCGCTTCGGCTGCTGAGTTTCTTTTCTTGAACTCATAAAGCATTATGTGCAAAAAATGATTCTTGGGTACTTACATGTTAGCAGGGTTTTAATCAAACAAAATTTTATTTTATTGTTCTCTGAAATAAAATTTGATCAGTTTAAATGCATCTAAACATAAAAATAATGTTCAGCTCCATTAGACATTATAAAATGCTCTTTAAATTTCGTTCATTTTAACAAAAAGTTAAACAGAACTTATGGGATGACCTGATATATGCAATGGAGAAATTTTCGTCTAAATTACGCAGAAATGAAAATAACACTGACATCTCATTTTAACAGATATATTTACCAAAATTACATAAAAATATCTTGAAATACTAAAGAGTAAATTTATTCAATAAAATCGTCTTTAGCTTCAACCACGGCCTCTAGACGATTTCGAAATCTCTTGCATCTCTTCTGGACATTCCCCTTGTTTAAGTTGGTGAATGATGCCATAATCCTTGCCTTCAATTTATCTTTGCTGTTACGAAGAGTTTTGTTGGTCTCTCACTCATTTGCGCCCCACACATAATAACCAAGGGGGTTTCAGTCCGAGGAGTTAGTTGGCCGGATGTAAAGGGTGATGTGGTCGCAAAAATTGTCTGGCAGCCATGACTGGGTTCTCCTGCTTGTGTGGCATGGTGTAGAGTCCTGTTGCCAGACATAGGTTTTTCCAGCAGCCACCCTCTTGACCTAGAGCACCTCATCAAGGCGCTTCATGTAGGCCTCTGTGTTGAGTCTGAGGTTCTTTTCTCATCAGAACGATCAGAGTGAGTTTTTCGAGCTGCCGTACTTTATTAATCACCATTAGACTCATCCAACTCTTTCCAAATTCTTTGCTCTGTCCTCAGATTGACACCCAAACACTATGAAATGTTCGTATTGGTTCGAATGTATAGCATGTTGTTTCCAAATTTCTAGTGGAGTGAATTGCATCATGGTGTTATTTTCCTCACAGACGGTGCCCAACTGACCCTACTGTACTGTGGATTTGGCAAAAGCAAAAACAAACAACGCGCATGCGCGAAATTAAAATTTAAAATGGCGACAATTTACTCATTGGACTCTGTATATATACATTTGGTTTGGTTTGGTTTGTTGTGTGTTACGGCATATCAACCTCAATGGGTTATTTAATGCGAACAACTTTTTTTTTCCTGGTAATATTTTGTTTTGTCAAAAATGTATAGCTGGTAATATTATTTTAAAACATGTATTGCTGGTAATATATTTTTTTTCAAAAACGTATTGCTGGTAAAAAATTTTTTCAAAAATATATTGCTGGTATTTTTTTTTCTTTAAAAATTTATTTCTGGTAATAATTTTTTACAAAATATTTCTGGTATTAAAACCTCTTTTTACACTTTTATAATGCTTTTTACCTTAGTTTCGGGGTTAACTATTTGCTCATAGCTGGGACCCTAACAGGTTCTACCATCACGCGTCAGGGTGGACCTGGGAACACCAGCAATTAAGAGGGGGTTCGACGCTCCTCAAAACCTTCTGATCAGAGACCTTGCTGTTGGACGTAGTTTATTGTCTTACCCAGGACGCGGATGTAGTTTATCGTCATACCCAGGACGAATATATACATTTGGTCATACATGTATGAAATATATATATATATATATATATATATATATATATATATATATATATATATATTTCATACATGATTGACTTCTTTAGTTCTTATTCCTTTTCAATCTCCAAATTAGTGACCAATTATAATGTAGTTGGCGAAAATTAGTAGAAATTGCAAAATCACTCTCTTTCTCATCTCTCTTTCCCCACCTCTCTCCCTCTCTCTCCCCTTCTCTCATTCTATGAAGCATCTTAATGGAGATCACTGTGTGTGTTTGTGTCAATTACCTAAGAGACCTTTTTCTCCTTGCCCCCAAATACATATATGTGTATTTCTATGTGGGTATATGTGTGTATACGCGATTGCTTAGAACTTTTACATTCTAACCATGAGACCCGCGTTCGAATCTCACTATGATCGATTTGTCAGAAAAGCGAGGTCGATCGCTGCGTGTGGCACCTTTGGCAAGTGCCTGTAAACCATACAACGGGTTGACCCAAGCCTTGTGAAGGAAACTGGGCAGACGGAACTCTTGTGGGCTGTCGATAGCTATGCTAGCACGAAGCCACAAGTCATCGTGACCGAGGCCTTGAGTGTACTGGTCTTGTTCAAATTGTTGATTACGCTAGATAAGACGTTCTCTCCCAGAAACTGTAACTAAAGTCTGCTCAGCACAGTTGCAGTATAAACCACAATTGGACTCAGTGAAGGTTGAGCAAACACAAATGTGCCTGAGCGTGCGTCTGCAATAGGGATTGGCTAGCCGCCTTAGTAGACGGGTATCCTCGAATACGAGTGGCAGCTATTATTATTATTATTATTTTTATTTTTTGTGACATTACCTACCTACATACATATATATGTGTGTGGTTCTGTATGTGTGTGTGCGTGTGTATACAAAGAGAGAGAGTGAAAGAGAGGGAAAGATAAAGAACAGATTGAAATATATATATAGAGAGAGATAGATAGATATAGATATATATAGATATAGATATATATATAAATAGATAGGTTGATAGATATAGATATATATACAAAGGCAGATAAATGGATATAGATATATATAGAGAGATAGGTAAATAGATAGATATAAATAAGATATATATATATATATATATATATATATATATATATATATACACACGCAAACAAACACACACACACATATATATATATATATATTGACAAAATAGGAAAAGTCTCATATACACACATACACAGATTGATAAGGAAAAATACATATATATATGTTTGTACTATGACAGTTTCTTCACTATCTATCAACCTGCGCCTGTTCCTATCTATCTATCTATTTATATATCTATATCTATATCTATATCTATATATATATATAGATATATATATATATATATAGATAGATAGATAGATAGATATCAGTTTCTTCTTTAACTATCTATCCCTCTATTTATCTGGGTCTGTTTGTATCTATCTATCTATCTATCTATGTAAGCCTGTTCCTGTCTCTCTCTCTCTTTCTATCTATCTATCTATATATATATATATATATGTGTGTGTGTGTGTGTGTGTGTGTGTGTGTGTGCGTGTTTGTGTGTATGTTTGTGTATATATATATACATATGTGTGTATATATATATATATATATATATGTGTGTGTGTGTGTGTTTAAATTTCTTGTTCATCTATGTATCACCTATCCGGCCATAGCTCGATTAGAACACATCCAAACCTAAAAGTAGCATAAAAATAAAAGCATACAAGTAGCAAATGCAAGCATAATTATCTCATCCACATGTAAAAAAGGATTAAAAATAATGGAAGCGGTAATAATAATAAAAAAAAAACACTCAATAGCATTAACCACGGCCACAATGCTCTGACTGTGTTTGGAAAATAAAGCATACATATAACGCTAGATATATATACACGACCAATACAATACAATATATATATATCTTATTATAAAACGCAGATTGTGTGTGTGTGTGTGTGTGTGTGTGTGTGTGTGTGTGTGTGTGTGTCTGTACATTTATATATTGGATCGGATTTCCTACATTTTTCAAGCGATTTCAACAAAACTTCACAGCACTACGTAAAATTACCTTGCGGTGGTTCTGACAGCACCAAAAATTGGAAAAATACAAGTGTTTTTGCACGAAATCTATTTGAAAACACGATAAAACACGATTCTGTCGCCTGAATGAAAGGGAGACAACTCGTATCGAGTTATACTTATGATAAAACCCAGTTTGTTTGTGTGTGTGTGTGTGTCTTCGTTTATATATGGGATCGGATTTCCTACATTTTTCAACCGATTTCAACAAAACTTCACCTTTTTTGGCAGGTAGTGTTTCTTATTGTCTTGCACACTTTTTTCTTTATTTTTACATTCAGAATGCTTTAAAAATTCCATTTACAAGACAATGGTTATAATAAAATTCTATTCAATCGGTAGACTCATAACGATTGAAAACAATGTTTTTGTTTAAGTTTGGGTTTGACCAATTCGAAAAAAAAAGAAAAAAACCTAATTAAGACATGCGTGTCCGTCAACCTTAAACAATAATCTTTGTCAATTTTATTTTTCAGTCTTTATGATGGTCGATACTTGATCTTTCTCTTACATGCCCGGGCAACGCCGGGGTCTACTATATATATATATATATATATATATATATATATATATATATATATATGCATACACATATCGATAGATAGATAGGAACAGACTCAGATAGATAAAGAAGAATATTATGTATATATATATATATATATATATATATATATATATATATATGTGTGTGTGTGTGTGTGTGTGTGTGTGTGTGTGTTTATATACCGAGTGTAGCAGCAAAATTGTCTAAATCGTGTTACGCCATAATTGTCCATCTAACAAAATGTTTAATATCTACAAAACCATTAAACTAATTGTGTTTTTTTTCCCCAGGTTTTCAGATAAACATTTAACTATCTTGGCACTATTTATCTTAAGAATCACAAAAAACCTTTGTGTTATTCAGTTAGAAAGAGAACAGTTTAAAATTGTTTTGTGTCAGGACAACTTTTTTCCCAAATGAGCAATGCTGGGAGGAAAAAGATCATTCAGGCCTTCAGTTATGGTATTAACATTCATACTCTAGCTTCCATTGATAAAATCCATTCAAGAACCATGAATAGAACAGTGAGTAAGTTTCAAAAGGGAACAGTAAAGAGGAAAACTTGATCAGCAGATCACAACAGCAAGGGGTATCATAATTTCAACTTAGAGATAATAATTTATAATTTAGAAAAGATCCAACTTAATCCATAAAATGTTTGGCACGAGAGAGAGATGTTTCAGCTATGACAGTCCAACGGATAGTGAAAAAAGACTTGAAAATGAAATCGTATGTTAAACCTGTAAGGCATCTTGTTACCCCAGGAAAGAAAGTTAGAAGGTTAAATCTTTCAGCTTCCAATGCTTAGCTACGATTAATTTAATGATGAATATGTCATTTTCGCTTATGATCGATTTCATCACGATGCATTTGTTAAGCTTGGAGAATAATTATACATTCTTATTTCTCAAAGTAGAGTCCAATAATGTTATAGACAGCTCGGAGAATTCCAGTAAGATATCTTTAATCATTTCTAAGATACAATGGTTCAAAGCTTAATCTAACAAATAAAGAATTTTGCTGTCACACACGGTATATATATATATATATATATATATATATATATATATATATATATATATATATATATATATATATCGATAGATAGATTAATAGATAGATAGGAACAGACTGGCACAAATAGCTAAATAGATGAAACTTATATATATATATATATATATATATATATATATATATATATAACACTACGCTATATCTGGTGCCCGACGAGCTGGGTAATCAACGAAACTTCACACACCAAAGTTAGGTATATGTATATTTATTAATATATATTTCGTAGCGCTGTCTAATCACATCGAGCACTATTATGTTTACACCTGTAGGCAAAATTTGGTAATTATTTACTGGCTTAACTGTCTATGCACGCCAGCACGCTTGTATATGGTTGCTAATATCAAGTTATCTCATTTACCTTATATATAGATAGCTAAATAGATAGATAGGAACTGACTCAGATAGATAGATAGATAGATAGATAGATAGATAGATAGATATCGATAAGGAAGAAACTTTATATATTATATATATATATATATATATATATATATATATATATATATAACAGATGATAACAAAAAGTGCCAAAACTCTCTGTCGTTGAATTAGACCAGACGATATGTGTTGAACGGATGTCATCATTCGTTTGAAAATAGGTACTCCGATTCGACCTTGATTTAACCTCTTTTCGAAAGTAACTAATATGTTGATACAATAGTTGTCAGTGAAAATGTAAACCCTACCGACCCTTATTAAAATGATTGGTTTTCTTCGTTTCCATAGAAATTAGTATTACGAATGTGTATGCTTATTAGGCTCCATAAATTTCAAAATTTGTTATTCTAAAATTTACTTTAGGATGAAACAGAGCTGGGTACTTTAATTTAATTAAATTTCTATAATTAAATTGAAGTTTTTAGCTTCTGTTTTTGAAACTTGAGAACTCTTATGTAGCGATGGAATCATATTTGGATCTAACTAACGCCTTTATCCTCAAGGACACATGGCACAGTGGATAAATTCGTTAGTTAGATCCAGTGACAAGACCGAAAGAGAGTGAGTTCAATACCTGGTTAGGCAGTGGAGAACTTGGAGAGGTGAATTAACAAGAAATAACTGATAAGTGACATCCATTAGACATGGTACATGCAACTAGAACAGTCTCCCCCAGCGAGCGAAATTAAGGGTTCAGTTCGACATTCCAACCACCTGAAGAAGTCCGAAGCATACAACGGCCGAAACGTTGTGATAAATGTGGCAACAAAGATGAGTTCGATAGTCCGAACAATATAAATTAATCAAATTGAATGTTCACCTCCAAAGATAGTAGCAGAAATTTTTAGTAGTAGTCGACACCCACTTGCATCCGAGCACCGAGATCGTCATCTCTCTCTCTCTCTCTCTCTCTCTCTCTCTCTCTCTTCATTTTCTCCTACCCACGTGGTAGCGGTGGCGGAGATGGCTATAAAGGCCCAGCTTACTCTTGTACATAATACCTCATCTCATAAATATAGACAGATACTGACCGGTGGCATTTCAAAATACACACACAAGGGTAGTTACAGCAAAAAAACAAACTTTGGATTGATGCTAATCTTGGATTGGACTTTAGCGTGGATGCCTCCATTATACCCATATCTGCGTCGCATAACATTCTTGTAAAATGTCCATTTTTTCTTACATGTTTCATTCCGCCCTTCTAATATGTCCGGTGTATGCCAAATTTTACGAGTTCTTTCTCCTAACTATGTGTCCCAAAAATTTCAATGTCTCTCCTTGATTCTATGCAGATAGATCTGCCTATCGTCCGTTTCAGACTCCTCTACGATCTTTTAAACAAGTGTAACGCTTAATCCCTTATTTGATGTTTAGGATTCATTCATGTGTGACTTCCAACCCGTTCAGAAATGTCTAATCTATATACAACCGTTTTCTCAGACCAATGATTAAAAATGGCTTCCATCAAAACGAATCCTTTGGTCTTATAAAGGACACTGCATCATCAGTCCTCTACAGTATTGCGCTACACAGTTACATCACTAAATGTCCTTTTTGTTTGTATTTGTTGCTCACATGTTCAGTCCATCGAATTCTCAGCATCTTTCTGTAGAAACACATTTCTCTTGCCTCAATCCACGTCTTCATCTGTAAGTACATTTTCCTGCATTCATCGCCATTTAGAAGTATTGATATTACACAGCATTTCAGCAGATATTTTTGTTTACAACGGAATTCTCCCGACCCTTAATTCATTGCATAACTTTTTCAAGACCTCTTTTGCTATCGAAATACGCCTCGTAAGTTTCTTGATCGCATGTGTTCGCTTCTTTAAATACAGGGTTTGTTTGTTTGTTTTTTTTAAGCATTCCACTCCAAGCAAGACGGGAAGCCACTAGCACGCAAGAGGTTATTAATATGTCACTTAAAAAATAATGCAATAATAATTTATCTTTCTCTAAAACAAATATGTATTGACAAAAAATAAAATGGCAACACTCTAAGTGTTTCAATTAAGATTAGACGGGTTGGTAATAAATCTGGATTATATTAGATTATCCCATGAAGAGATCAATACGTGAACAGGCTCCAAAGTACGGTGTGCATCAACATTATTAATAACCTTTATTAATACGGTTTGGTTTGGTTTGTTTTACGGCATATCAACCTCAATGGGTTATTTAATGCCGACAAATCTTTTATTGCTGGTAATATTTTTTCAAACATATATTGCTAGTAATATTTTCCTTCAAAAATCTGTTTCAGATATATTTTTCAAAAAAGTATTGCTGGTAAAATTATAAGGTTTGGTTTGGTTTGTTTTACGGCATATCAACCTCAGTGGGTTATTTAATGCCGACAAGATTTTTATTTTTGGTAATAATTTTTCCACAAATGTATTGCTGGTAATAATTTTTTCATCAAAAATGTATTTCTGGTAATATTTTTACAAAAATGTATTGCAGTATTAAAATCTATTTTTATACTTTCATAGTGTTTTGACCTCAGTTTGAGGCTTAACTATTTGCCCATAACTGTGGCCCTAACAGGTTCTACCACCCCGCGTCAGGGTGGACCTGGGAACATCCGCAAATAAGAGGGGGTTCTATGCTCCTCAAAACCTCCTGATCAGAGGCCTTGCTGTTGGATGTAGTTTATCGTCATACCAAGGACAGTTTATTAATACACCTCATATTCTTGTAACATTCCCTTGTATTCTCGCTTGCGTCTGGTTGCACAGATGCTTAGTAACACGCGGTCGTTCAATATTCAATGTATTACGCCCTATAGAAATGTACCATGCTTTCATCCACAAGTTGGCTCAAGACAACAATTGATGTATATGAGCTACGAATAAATCAAGAGTCGCCCTATAATCTCCCATTCTAACACAAATGTGTGGAGTTGGAGAGGGGTAGGTTTTGGTGCCGACAAAGGAAGTTATCGATCTTGCAGATCTTATCGAGCAGTACGGGTATAAGGTTGGCGGGTATTATTCTGCTGGGATAGTAGATTGCCTTCCTGTTGCAGGAACGCCAGCAAGACATATTGACAATGCTTTGGGTGTACTTGGAGATGTTCAACGTCCTCTCAGCGAATACGAAAAGCTAACAAGTGTTGTAACTTGGCATTTAGTGAACCTATTTACATTGTCCGGACTATCGTCCCTATCTTTGTTGCCATATTTATTACAACGTTTCGGCCGTTGTACGCCGCGGCCTTCTTCAGGTGGCTGGAATGTCGAACTGAACCCTTTATTTCGCTCGCTGGGGTAGACTGTTGTAGTTCCACGTGCCATGTTTAATGGATGTCAGTTATCAGTTATCTCTTGTTAATTCACCTCTCCAAGTTCTCCACTGCCTTAACCAGGTATTGAACTCACACTCTTTGGGTCTTGTCACTGGATCTAACTAACGCTTTTATCCACTATGCCATGTGTCCTTGAGCGTTATCCTGCTGGGACAGTAGATTGCTTTCCTGTTGCAGGAACGCCACTAAATCATATTGACAATGCTCTGGGCGTACTTGAAGATGTTCAGGGTCCTCTCCGTGAGCACGAAAAACTAACAAGTGTTGTAACTTGGCATTTAGTGAATCTCTCTGTAATTGTGTAGCGCCAGTGTGTAGCGATATAGGAAATATCGTCTTTTGTAAAACCAAAAGATTCATTCACTTGAAGCCATTTGAAGTCATTGATCTGATAAATCAGTTATATATAGATGACAGTTTGCACCTTTCTGAGCGAGTTGTCCTCGTGCATGGCATCCATATAAAAGTCTACATCTCACGAGGCTATTTAAGAACGTGGTTCAAGGACTCAGTTATATATTTTGTTTTTGTAAAATCTTACTCGTCTTAACTCACATGTGTTCAATTTTTTCTTTCCTAAACTAAATTTATGATTCTTTTCTGTGTTCCACGTCACTTCAGGAAGTTGGCGATCATGGCTCTCCACAATTTTCTAACCTTTGTTGATTTTAATATTTTTTTAAAGTGATGCTCACCCTGTACAAAGCCCGGGTGCCATTCAATGAAGCGGGTTACAAGATAGTTCATAGGATAGGAAGAAAGTAGTTAACCGTAGTGGCATGTTTAGATTGTAGTGATCGGGGAAATATCCTCTTGGGAGTCGATTCCACAGAACAGTGCTTCGCGGGAAGAATCTGTTCAAGGGGAACTTATCGACGGAATACGGGGTGAATGTGGGTGGTTTGCTACGATGTAAGTGGCATGGTGGGTCATAGCTGTAAAGGCTAGACCTGGCGGAACCATCTAGTTTGTCCGAGCACTTTTCATGTTAGTCTCGTCTGTGAGAGGGGGGCTGGAGGGAAAAATAATTTGTCACCCACAAAGATTCAGAGACGGTCTTGAACTCTATAGAGTATGATTAATTAGGAAGCTCCCTCCCAACTATGACAACAGTACTCCATTTCCGGCCTTATCAGGCTCTTGTAAAGATAGAGGATAGCATGGGGAGTCAGATACTTACTTGAGGTGAAGTGTGAATCTAAGGCCCAATAATGTCTCAGGGCACGGAGCCTTCCCTAGGGGACAGTCTTTCATCGTAACTGGGAATATTTCGGGGTCCGATCGGCGATGATAGAACGTCACTAGCTTGGTTTTCGAGTTACTGAATGTAACCAACCAGTTCACCCCCCCCCACTGAGCTGTTAGTGCTAGATCGAATGAGAGATCAGCTGCTAATCTCTGATCATCAAGAGGTGCGCCCGTATATCGTCGTATCATCGGCAAACATATTTCCAAATTATCTGAGAATATTATTATATTTATATAAATCAAAAATAGGGGTGATTCGACAAGTGACCCCTGGGTTTACCGCCAGGGCTCCGGAGGACGTTGTTAATAACTACCTTCAGGGTCTGTTAGGAAGATTGAAGACCCTTCCAGTGATTCCATAACTGGAGAGCATGAGTATCAAACCTTTGTGTCAAAGGCCTTCTAAATATCTAATGCTATCGTTCTCGAGGTCTGTTTGTTGTCAAGAGTCTCACTAATTCTTTGAGTATTAGTAATTAAGAAACCTGCAGTAGATTGGACCGATCAAAACCCGTACTGCTATTCGCTCAAGAGTGCTTGACGATCTTCTTATTGGTTATAGCGCAAAAGAACTTAGAGGGGAGATTGATGGGTCTGTACTGGGAGGGAGGAAAACGCTCGCCCGGGTTCTTGAAGACCTGTTATACGCTTGGCAGATTTCATGGGTTTGGGAAGGATTTCTCTTTCTTGCAGCGATTGAATATCTTTGCTAAGACAGTGGATAATTCTGGGTTAATATTCTTAAGGACAACCATTGGAATTTTGTCTAGGCCAGTGAATTTCTTAGGGTCAAGTCTTTTGATAAATCTTGAGACTTCTCGTGCTGTAATGAAAATATTACTCAATGAAATGTGGGAGTTAGGGTGGGGATGGTCTTTGGCCTAACGTCGAATTTGAGGCAAAGATCGAGGGGAAGAGTTTCACCTTGTCTGTCGAGGAAGATATAACCCCAGGGCCATTTATAATAGTGGGCACGGCCGCTTTGACAAATGACCCAAGAAAGAAGATACAGGCGTGCTTCTCCGATGGTACATATCATGGCTACTAGAATTCAAGGAAACAGCACTTCTCCTTCATTCACAACCACCATACCATCCGGAGAACTAAGGTACGAATACAAGCTTGCTCATATACATGCGGACTAAAAGACCCATTGAGATAAAAGGGGGATAACAAAAGTTTGCTCGGGGGTGCGTGCGCATCCCCTGCCCTCATTTGACTTAGTATCGTGGAGACTAATTACTACACATCGGCAAGTTATCTATTTCCTGTAACAAAAAATTTAGACGTTTTCCAATATGTACAATAGCTTAGCAAGATGAACAGTTAACTTTGACTTTGTTATTAGAGTTTGGGTCGCGCCAGTGAGAAGTAGGTTCCGAGCAGGAGCAATTGGGGTAGGTGCATGTTTTACCCAGAGTCTGTGGGTGCTAGGATAAGCTATAGGGTTAAAGTTATTATTTAGCATTTAGTTTCAAATAACGTTCGAACATCTGCTAAAGAAAATCAGGATTAGAATTCCAACTACACTTGTCACAGTCACCAAGTAAGCGTTGACAGTCGGTTAGTAAATACATTAGAACCAGCTAATCGAGGGAAGAGACGAAGAACAAAGGGGAACTCTGTGGTAAGTTGTGAACTGGGAGTGTAAAACAGCTATAACTTTTTAAAACCAAATCTCCACTATCTGGAAAGGCGTCAAGAAAACTCACGGTCAGTGTACGACGTAAGAAAAAACTTACATTAAATGTAGAAACATTTAGAATTAATATGAAATGAATGTGCAAATAATTATTGCAGATGTGTGTGTGTGTGTGTGTGTGTGTGTGTGTGTGTGTGGATAGATAGATAGATAGATAGATAGATAGATATGTGGAGGACTCTTGGTTTGGCCATCATTACAATAGCTATGGAGGAGTAGATGCGATAGGCATCAATAAACTACAGAAGAACTCAAACTTGATCGCTGCATTTAAGTATTGCATCAATATTTAATCTTATCTTTTAAAAGTCCAACGATAATCCTTCTGCTGCCACTTAATTTAAAGACGATTTGATGTACGTAGATCCTTATTTTCCATACAAAAAAATATTTTTATTTTATGGGTGACAGAACAGGGGACAATTTATAAGATAAAATTAGTATAGTGCAAAGATTGGAAAATAGAAATTTGAAGAGTTAGAGAAACATAATAGCTATATTATGGAATCTATATGAACACATACAAAAATGGAACTCAATTCTCCCACGAATTCTGAGTTTCAAAAGCCCCAGATCTACTTTATAGTAATTTACGCGGTGTTTACTCGTCCCCCTCCACGAGGACGAGATGTGATACAAGGTCTTTTTAAAGTGCAAGGGACAAAAATTCTCCACAAAAGTTCGGTTGCGCTGGCAATGGGAGGGCGCGGCCTCGGGCAGCTGTTCCCCAGGGCTGGGCACCTCTCAGTATGATTTTCTCAGTTGCCCCTCTGTCCTTTGACATAGAAGCCCATGAGTGCACTCTGCCCTAAGACAGAGAGGCAACTGAGAGATGGTAAGCCATGCGTTACAAATCCCTCCAAGCAGGAATTGAAATTTACTTGAACTGAGTCAGACTGTGGCACAGGCTCAGTTTTTAACGTGAGGATCCGAGTGTTTTCACTGGCTGGTCCAAACTTGTCAGAGCCGGTCCAAGCTAGTCGTAGCCGTGATACCACCAGCAGAGGGACGGAGCCATGTGACCGATAAGTGAGATTTACTTGACCCCCCCCCCACTGAGTCAGGTTGTGACACAAGGTCATTTTTTAACGTGGGGAGCCGAGTGGTTTCACTCAGGCCGCTGGTCTAAGCTGGTCTTAGCTGGTCATAGCTTGTCCAAGCTGGTCAGAGCTGGCCTAAGCTAGTCAAAGCTGGTCTTGGCTTGTCATAGCCGGTCCAAGCTGGTCAAACCCGTGATACCACCAGCACAGGGAAGGAGCACTAGGGCAGGTAAGTATCAGAATGTGTACCCCACCCCTCCAAGAGGAAATTGAGATTGACTTGAGCCCCTCACTAGTCATAGCTGGTCTTGGCTTTAAAATTAACTTTCCTTTAAAATAACATGCTAATTCATGAATGAAATGTTCATTTAAAATTTTTGTTTCAAAGATTTCAAGTTGTGAATTTATCTTGCTATTGCGAAGCGATAACGAGAGGGCAAAGCCTGTTACTAATTAATAAGAGTAAAATACGTGATTACTTTCCTAACAACCTCATAGGAAAGATATTAAATGTCAGATTTATAATCTGATGGAATTCGACTTCTAGAGAATCTGGCACTGTTTTCGTCATTAAGACTTTTATTTCTTTTAGTATTCCTCAAGTTTTTCCTTATCTCGTTAGTCTTATCCTTTGCATATTCATGATCATGACTTGAGCGTAGATTAAAGAGCGTTTCCCTCGTCTGTTAAAAAAGCTTTTCTCATAGTTAGTGAGGCCTATGCGGGTGAGGCGTATATTCCACGACGACGGCCTCAATGTGGACGAACATCGAAAAGTGGCATGTGTGTGTGGGACAATGAAATTAGGCATGATCATTTATGGAAGATAAAGGGTAGTCACGAACTATTAAGGAATAAAAATAAAATCACTAGACGGAGAAGGAAATTGGAATGTCAGCCGCATGAAAGAGGGTCTCCTTAGTAGAACTGATATGAAAATAAATAGAATATGAGAGATGTTATTAAAGAAAGTGGAATGATAACAAGGTTTCAACAGAAGCAGAATTAAGAAAAAACAGCTTTGGTGAATACGGTTGAGCGTGACAAGAAGCAGCAGCAATGTCAATAGTAGGTTTAGGGCTCCAAGTTCTACACTCAGGATTGTCCTTTGGGACAATAGTCTAGTTCAGTAAAAGTTGGTTGGTGAATTGTATGATATAATAATTGTGATTTTAATCGCTGGGTCAAATAATCTAGACTTAGACCAAGTGAAAACGGGACACCCAATAAGTGTACCAAACAGAGATGAGATATTCCTACACTTAACGGGGGTTAGGTATCCATACACTAACCAAAGATAAGATATTCCTACACTAAGCAGAGATTAGATATTTGGCACAATATTCTAGTTCAGAAAAAATTGGTTGGTGAATTGGATGATATAATAATTGTGAGTTTAATCACTGGGTCAAATAGTCCACATTTAGACCAAGTGGAAACGGGGCACCCAATAAGTGTACCAAACAGAGATGAGATATTACTATACTAAACAGGGGTTAGGTATCCATACACTAAATAGAGATAAGATATTCCTATACTAAGCAGAGAATCGATATTCCTACACTAAGCAGAAATGAAATATTCCTACAATAAATACATATGAGATATTTCTACACTAAACAAAGATTATATATTCCTACACTAAAGAGAGAGCAATATATCTCCATAGATTAAATAAAGTGCTCAATACTAATTTACGTGGGGGTTACCTGTTAGACATTTTCATGACGGTCGTCTTCGAGTATAGAATCTAGAGGTTGGCAGTGAATATTTTGGAGACAGTAGGAAAGCGTAGTGGAGGTTCGCAGTGGATATCACAGCAGAGTGTAGTTCATCCTTCTCCTGGTCGCCTTTGGTCCTTCCGATAGGAGGAAACAAGATGGCCGCCTTTATACACGACGAATACAGTGTTGGGCGGCTTCTGATTGGTCAACCTTCCATTGGTCGACTATAAAGGGAAATAAGTCATTCTGACTCACTCACTAGTTACACGTATTATATACCCAAAAAAACCGTAACATTACCCTGTTCGATAAACAATGAAGACCGGATTGATAAAAACAACAAAGATGAAAAAACATCGAGTGAAAATAATAATTACAGCAGGAAGAGATCTGGCAGCCGACGGAGTTGAAGATTTTCTTCAGCAAGGGAGACTATCTGGTAGATACTAAGAATTTCTGTTGCCAGTTGGGCTGCTTCTCTTTCCCAATAACGATGAATCAATCCACAGGTGATGGGAGCCTTTTAAGGAATGCCCGGCTTCAGTTCTCCATCGAAGAGAAATAACTACTCCAAATGGAGAGAATTTATTGAGGTCGGTGAATCTGCAAATCACTACAAAACCTGCACAATGCACTTGATTGTTTCCTGTCATGGCACCAATGCTTGCGACTTGCATTGAAGCTACAGACTTAGTGATGAAATTGAACCTAGGTAAGTTAACAATGGTGTAGGCGATCATGGCTCTCCACTATCCTTTGCAGGTCTCAACAAGTTCCTTCCCTCTGCTTCCTCCCTCCAGACCACGTTTTGTCATCAACTTGCTTAAGTCCGCCAGGTATGCCACGCGTTGTTTTCCCTTGTCTCTCGTTCTCTCTATTCGACTCGCGAGTATCAGATTCTCCAGGCCATCCTTTCTCATTATGTGTCCCAGAAATTCAACAGCCTCTTCCTGATGTTAAGTATAAGCCTCCTCCTTGTTTGAATTCTCTCTAAGACCTCATCGTTGCTCACACGCTCGATCCATATCCTCAGTATCCTTCTGTAGAACCACATCTCCATCGCTTCGAGGCTCTTCTTTATCTTTGAGGAAATCGTCCAACATTCGCTGCCGTAAAGGAGGACAGATGTCCCATAACAGCTCAGTTCTCTGTTCTTTGTTACCAAAGAAATCCTCCTGCCTCGCAATACTTTGCACAGCTTTTGGAATTCATTCTTGGCCATCCCAATACGTCTAAGGATCTTAGTGTCGCATACACCGTCCCCTGTCAAAACGCTTCCCAGATATTTAAACTTCCGCACCTGAATGATTTTAGCATCCCCGATCTGCAAATTGTATTTCGGGATCATCCTTTTACTGATGACCATGCATTCTGTCTTCTTGTAGTTTAGTCCCTTCTTATCACTTTCTCTCCTTCGCTACCTTTTGTAGGAAATTTTGTGATATCTTTTCCGTGTCTGCTATCAGTACTGTGTCATCTGTGTATCTTATGTTGTTAAGATACGCCCCTCTAAATATGACAGTCCACAAATGATAAGTATATTTCAACAGGTATGGACTAATATTCAAACAGGCATCAATGTCAATTAACTCGTGTGCCCTGGAACAAACTGGATATATTTTGTCCATCGCACTGTTAACTTTCCAATTCAGGTCCTATTTTCTTTTATCCTTTTTGACTTTAACCTCATAAACCGCCGAGACGAGTCCGAATTTCAATCAAGTTAGTTACATTAACTTTCGAGCAAATACCCGTAGGAAAGGTATGAAACTGTCTTTTCTTCGTTGGCAGGTAAGGGTTAAATCGGTAGGGCATACTGGGTCCTTCAGCTTTTGTTGGTAACCAGTGTAGGAGAACGAAATTCAGAACCTGTTTGGTCATTGTGCTAGGAAGTTCATCCTTTGAAGCCCCTAGTTCCTATGATAACCACATCGATAACTCTTAACTCACAAGCAGTTTGGTCATTGTGCTAGCATGTTCATCCTGTGAAGCCCCTAGTTGCTATGATATATGCACCGATAACTCTTAATTCAGATCCTGTTTGGGCATTGTGCTAGCATGTTCATCCTGTGAAGCCCCTAGTTGCTATGATATTTGCACCGATAATTCTTAATTCAGATCCTGTTTGGGCATTGTGCTAGCATGTTCATCCTGTGAAGCCCCTAGTTGCTATGATATTTGCACCGATAATTCTTAATTCAGAACCTGTTTGGGCATTGTGATAGGAAGTTCATCCTGTGAAGCCCCTAGTTGCTATGATATTTGCGCCGATAATTCTTAATTCAGATCCTGTTTGGGCATTGTGCTAGCATGTACATCCTGTGAAGCCCCTAGTTGCTATGATATTTGCACCGATAATTCTTGATTCAGATCCTGTTTGGGTATTGTGCTAGCATGTTCATCCTGTGAAGGCCCTAGTTGCTATGATAACCACACCGTAAAAATGTCTAGAGAACTGTGGTCCCATGTTCCAGATTTGATGTCAACGGAAAATAAAAAAGAGAATGTTTGTTCCATATAAACAGGAATTAATTATACAGGATTTTTCAAAGTCTATGTCACGTTCTCCCGGCTGTTTCAAATGTCTGTTACATTCTAAGAACTCTTATGTCATGAACTACAAATGATAGCATGATTGAACTGGTACCATTTAAAAACTAAAAGTGTCAAGTTTTCTTCTGTTTAATTTAATTTTTATTTAATTGGTTATCTGAACATCACTCTGCCGGGCAGGAGTTCCGGTCAGACTGATCGTGTGTTCCTGCGATGGCCACTTAGGTATCGAGACCTCGTACCATGTGACTTCTTCCTCTGGGAGTATGTGAAAAGCCTCAGGTACGTATCTTCTCTTCCAGAGACGTGCGTAATCAAAAGACGCGAATAACCGAAGCACTGGCAAGAGTACGCGATGCTTGGTCACATTTGGTAAGAATTGGTTTATCGTTTCGATGTGTCGTGTAACCTGCGACGTTCACATTGAACACCAGTAAAAACCTGTATAGGAACGCGGAAATATTAGCTTTCAGGAAATATAAATTGTGTTTAGATATCCTCCATATTTATTAAGGTATACAGTGTCGTAATGTGACTGTGGAATCGTCCACAACACAACCAGCCTTACCTCATTGTAGGAAATGCACTCTTCCTATCTGATAAGCCAAATTCTACTTTCATACAATATAACAGGTATTCTTTGTTCAATCACCTCCAATCTGGCTTGCTGGTTGGTCAGTTCCGACCAATCAAACCGCCTGCACGCGACCAATCTGTTTTCCCGCTCATATGCTGGGAGCCACTCGGCCATTATATAAACCGAACACGTGTGAACTTTTGGGAAGACGAAAGTAGTTACCAAGTGCCAAGATGTAACCTTCACCGACTCCCGTCTTAGTCATTGCTGACCAGACGTTAACTTACTCCACGTCGTTCGAAACCAGACTTTACCGCCAAAGAAACACCTCAACGCTGACTCATAACAATTCAACTCAATCAATTCTGTGGACATTATTTCTTAGATATTGCTTACCTAAAGTAAATTACATTTACTATCTATTAAGCAAACATTCATGTGCGAACGACCTTAAAAACATTACAGTAAAAGGTAAATTACTTCTTCTTAATATGAACTCTGGTACAAATATTCCAAGTTAAAGGGACACAACTCTGTCCTACCTTTTCAGTTCACATTAATATAATCAAACATTAATAAATCTAATTGTTATGTTATAAAACAATTCAGTTGAATTTTGTATTTTATTTTGATGTTAGTGGAAATAGTTAATTGACACGCAACCTATTCTCAACAAATATTACCACACAATTAACCCATCCACTACATGACACAGACTTTTGAAACACCCTGTATTACTGCCATTTTGGACAAGGAGCATCATTGGTAAACTGGTTTAAAATAAAACTAAAATGTCAAAGAAACTTAAAAGAATTACAGACCAGTTTAGCAACTAACGACAACTGATGAATTTAACACTGGCTGCTGCTCTATTTTTCCTATCAAGTTAAAAAAAAATGCTTGTGCAAGTATAAAATTTTAATTGCTCTGAATTACCATTAGTCATCTCATACGCCACACTGAGAAATATACACAGTCCAACTTGAATATATGATACTTTTTCCTTTTACCATATTCTTTCACACTCAGTAATCCCTTGTATCTTAGTGGCTATATTGCCTTTTTTGGGATGAAATGATTGAAGAAAAAATAGTCCAGGGAGATTAGAGTTGATTTAAAACCTCCAATTTTCTTTTTCTTCTTCCCAATCCCATTCGGTAAAAGATGATATCTACTGCCTCTGTTTCATAATAGTCTTCTTCAGATTAGTGGCAGCACTTATTAATAGGTTATGTTTGCATTTAACACCTTTAGAAACCTCTATAGAAACATGGAAATATTTAATTTTCAGGAAATATAAATTATGTTTTGATATCCTCAATAGTTATTTAGATATACAGTATGGTAACGTGACACAGACTTTTGAAAAAACCTGTATTTTGTTTTCTTGCAAATGGTCGTGGGTGAGTGCCTATTTCCCGACCATCACCGAAGCTGAAAAACTTCCGAATGAACTCAGGCTGTACTCCAATTAAAATGTACAATTCTCCTTTTGGATTTCTTGTGTATACCAAAGTGAACGAGAATTGAGATTTAATGTGGAGCGATTTCTCCAGTAGGCCCCCGTTATATGTTTACACAAAAACAATAATAATAATAATAACAAAAAAACTTAAAAATGGTGTTTCAAATGTGTGAAGTGAAAATAAACCATAATACACCGACTGCAACTGCAAAATACTTTAAAAAGAAACAAAAGGCAAATACAACTGACCAGATACAGAAACGATGGCAAGATAAACCGCTTCACAATCAATACTCTGCCCGTACCGAGCAAGTTGAGGCAGACAAATCTCTTACCCATCAGTGGCTACGTAGTGCAGGATTAAAATCTGAAACCGAAGGTTTTATTCTTGCTGCACAGGACCAATGCGTGCTAATTAAAAAATATATCAAGTACACATACAAAAATTGTTGTTAGCACAAAATGCAGATTCTGTGATAAATATCCAGAAACAATTGGCCATCTTGTATTACGGTGCACGATATTGGCACCAACTGAAGATAAACCCCGGCATGACAGAGTGGGTCAATATCTGCACTGGAAAATCTGCAACTTTTACGGAAAGGAAACTGCAAGATATTGGTATGAACACCACCCAAACCCGTTTAGAGAGATAGGACCTATAAAAATTTGATGGGACACACAGACAGAACAATCAAAGTTTAATGACCACAAAGACAAAATCTACCTTCTTATTGACATGACAGTTCCTGTAAATTGTATCTTTGAAGATCTTCAAAAAAAAAACTATCAAAATTCAAGGACCTTGAAATCGAAATCTCAAAAATGTGTCGCATGAGGACATCAACAATTCCATTTGTAGCTGAAGCCCTCGAATTGATTGGAAAAGATTCCAATAGACACATTGAATAGATTCCTGGTAGCCCATGCTGTAAAGTAATACAGAAAATTATACTCACAAGTACAGTGCACATTTGAAGAAGGGCTTTATCTATGTAACATATGTGTGACTTTTTTTTTTCAAAACTGTACAGTGGAAAATGTCATGATGCCATTTCTGGCCTTAGGTCTCTGGTTGGGACCCAGAAAGAAATGAGTGTACACCAGAAATCAAAGGAAATATAATAATAGTAGATATATACTGTCCGGTTCACACTTCTCCCCGGTCTTTTGAACAAGAGTAGAGGTTTCATGTTCCTTCTAATGTCTTTTTCAACTCTAACTTCTATCGTCCGGTTGACACTTCTCCTCGGTCTTTTGAACAAGAGTAGGGATTTATCCTTTGTTTCCTATTTAAGATTCCTTCTCTTGAGACAAGGCATACCATATAAATGGCCAGTAATTCTTTTTCTACACGTTACTCAAACAAACGGCAGTCGAAACATGATTCAAATATTGATGTAAATATTCTTCGGAACATTTTCAGGGTTCTTATTTACACAGTAACAGATTTTTTCACAATAAGATTGGTATTAACCTGCTAATATTGGGAATATATTTACATTAAATATTAATAGAAAATTCTACTGGAAAATAAGTGGAGGATCATTTTTTATATTTTCATTAAGTAAGAAACTGGTCCCCCACTTTGAATTACTGCATAATAATTGATGACTTCGGTAAAGTAGTATTAATATAAGATTCTATTGGACATAAAGTGGGAGATCTGTTTTTATTTTCATTAAGAAACTAATCCTCCACTTTGAATTACTACATAATAATTGATGATTGGATCAACTAGAAATAATAATATATGGATATAAATTGGGGGATCAGTTTCCTATTGCTATTAAATAAAAAACCGGTCCCCTCATTGAATAACTACATAATAATCGATAAACTAATATTAATATAAGATTTTATTAGACATAAAGTGGGGGATCGTTTCTCTTTTGTTATTAAGTAGTAAACTGAAAAATATTCGTCCTCCTCCGAATTTTCTGTGGAAATTTCTCGGACATTCAGGTCGATAAATGTTGTTTAATACTGTTTATTATAAAAATATAGCATTTACTTAAATATTTGTATCTATAAAAAGAATGTATAAACATAAAAATGTCTTAAAATAATTGTCGGACTTTGTCCATTTCATAATGTGTGACGTCATTTGTTTACATTTGATGCGCCATCAGCAGATATGAATGTACGTGAGAGATTCATAGAAGATTGAAGTTCAAATACAGTAAATTCGATCTTATTAACCGAACGCTCCTCTGTGGCCAAATCGGTTAAAGGCACGTCAAGCTAATTGACTGTTCCGCATAGGATGCAGGTTTGAATCCTGTCAGAGGACGATTATTTTCTGTGAAAATTTCTCAGACATTCAAATGGTAAATGTTGTTTAATATAAAACATAGCATTTGCTTAAATATTTGTATCTATAAAAAGAATGTATAAACATAAAAATGTTTTAAAATAATATTTTATCTATATAATAAATGCGGTTGTCAGTGTTGATGGAATAGTCCATATATACCTTTTCACCCCTTGTATAATACACTCTACCACAAAATCACCTATTAACCAATCAACACCCTAGTTCCAGTCAACTAGACTTTTCATTGGCTCAAACTGTAGCAAATTCACGCAAAATATCTTTTCGCGCCCAGCCGTTTGGAGCCGATTCCTACTTCCAGAACAAAATAAAAGTAAGTGTTCAGATCGATTAAGTCAGTCAGAATTTCATCCTGGAGAAGTGCGAAACGAATCTACGCCAGTAAAAATCATAATCAGCTACATTTTTACCGCGCAAATTTCTCTGATTCAACACACGCAGCATTTCGCCCTACCAGGAACAATTTCTTACAATACTAAAAAGCGATAATAACTCACTACTAACAAGTATTGGTCAATATCCAATCAAATATCTAAACAATCCAAGGTAAACAACTCTGGAGAATTTAGAGAATTAAACTCCTACTTTATTCACGCATACAAACTACACTAATTTCTGTATAAATAATATTTCCATTTTACTGTTTGACCAGTTCTTAAACACTTGAACAATTTCGAACTGTAAATCAATAAGAAACCCAATTTACCAATGGTCAATTTCTTGCATTATCAAACAAGTTTTCAAATTGTATATTAATTGTACATAAATGCATGTTGTTTTATTGAAATCCCATAATCGGTGTTTCTTACTCAATTGCCTTGTGATTGATTCGTTTTTGAATATCCATATTCTTTATTGTTGTGGATTAATATGACGAACATGCCTGTAAACTAACCATCTTAATATAAAAACCTTCTGATAACAAATTCAAACTCATATCAATCCCAACAGTATTTCACACTTTTTCAACTTTACACCGCAAGGCCGGAGCCCAATATATCATACTATTTTAAAATCAGGCCAACTCCGTGAGCAAATTAAAAATATTCCGGGCCCACAATCCTGAAATCTTGGATTCCCAACTTTTCATTACTGTGATTATTTTCGGCGATTTTTGTGACGAATTTTTTTGTATGATAACAATTTTTATAACTTGGAAATTAATTACGAAATCCAGCGAAAGTCACCCATGAAACAAAAATAATTGTTTGTACCGAAAGTAAGGACCTACGTACATCAAATTGTGTTTACATTAAGTGGCAGCAGAAGAATTATCGTTGGACTTTTAAAAGATAAGATTAAATATTGATGCAATATTTAAATGCAGCGATCAAGTTTGAATTCTTCTGTAGTTTATTGTTGCCTATCGCATCTACTCGTCTTCACCTTTTGTGATGAAGGCACAATCATGACCCCTCTGCAGGAGATAGCTTAAATGCCGTCCGATAAGGCGGGTTTTACGCTAGGTTATAAATAAATAAATAAATAAAAAATACAGACATAGAAACAAAGTATCTGTTGGAGCGCACCCACCTTCTCAAGAGAATGGACTGATCTCTCTATGATATAGGTCAGTGATAGAGAGATCACGAGATCACGAGATCTAAGAGATCAGGTGACCGTCTCACTTCTGTCTCTCGACCGGAAGATACCGTTGGACTGTAGACTCTTGCTGATTGTTATTACTAACCTGCGTTCGTTATTACTAATCACTCTGTTGTTAAATACCTCTTTCAAATATACCAGTATTTTTCCCTACATATGTGTTTGTCTTTATTTAAATACACACACGCGGGAACACTCCCAACATCTCAACAGTATCCTACATAGATGAATAAATATTTTACGCTAGTTTATAAATAAATCCCCCCAAAATACAGACCATAGAATAAAAATCTTACATAGCTGAACAAATCTTAACTTTTCCAAGTATAGGATTAATCGTTATCTACTTTCAGCAACCACATTCAGTAAACTTCTACCTTGAGTGGCTCTTGAGAATTGGGGACCAACATTAAAATATATTATTAAATGTTTGTTAAAAGTATTTTTACTGTGATAAATCTGACTTACATAATAAAATATGCTATAATATAAGCTTCTAAAACAATTCAACT
>CAHIKZ030003087.1:1157500-1362500 GCA_903632075.3 Acanthosepion pharaonis
ATCAAGAATAGTTAATGTATTTATTTTTTTTATTATTGTTACGCAATATAAGGCCCAAGAACCATTCAAGGTAGCAGGATACTGAATATAAAAGGAAAATGTAAGAAGTGCTGATAATTCTATAAAAGGCAGGATGTGTGTGTGTGTGTGTGTAACGAATGCACGGCCGCAATTTTTGCTGGATTTGCACCAAAATTTACATGCACATGCTCCAAATTAGTAGCAAGGCCAAGACCGACTTTGCATTTCCCAACTCCCATCGATAGTAGAAATAATCGATTTTTTCATGCTTCTACGGCAGTTTTCATGTAGTTTGCGGCCATTTTGTACTGGCCAGAGTGAGATCCTATAGCTGGCTGCCACGAATAAGCAGGAAGATTCTATTGGCCAGCGTGAGAGCCAACAGCTGACTGACACGAATGTTAACTAGCATGCAAAAAATCGATAGCTGCATTCGTCACAAGTGGGAAAAATTTAAATCTGCATGGCACTTTACTCCAGTTGGCTCATTCGCTTGCTTAAACTCAGCGTTGATTCTGAATCCGCAGAACTGGGTTGGGTGTGAAAAAGTATTTGTTGTTAACATTTTTTTTTCATTCGGTTTTTCCAGTTAAAGGTGATCATTTTGTGTTCATTTTGTTTAGTTCTTTTTTTCGTAACCGATTTAATGTTTAATATAGAGCTTAGAAAAAATTGAGTGTGAGAGAGGCAAGAAGTAAAGCATGAAGGAACATCAGCACGGCAAAGAGTCTTACGATTTTTGAATCAAGCACGAGCAACGCTGGGTCATGCTGCTTGTGTGGATATATAGGATAAACTTGAAGATTGTAACGGACGTGAAAGCATCGTTTCGGAAATCTGTTTCACAAATGGCGGTACTGGGGAAAGAGCTGTCCGAATGGAAATTCTTTCTTTGCAATGGAATACCAAAACAATTGGATTGATTCCTTCAAGTGTAAATGACCTGGCACGTCTCACCTGTGAGAGTTTGAACTGGTGTCGCTAAAGAATATATTTTTTCAGAAAATTTGCCATTTAAAAATAAATTTATTTTAATAGAGTAGCCAGAGGTTTGTGTTGTTTCACCTGTGGGAAAGTGATTGTAGAGTGAAAAGTAATTCATCACTCCCAAAGCCGCGTTGAGACTTTCAAAGCTGGAAGTTGAGCAATATTCCATTTTTGGTCTGATCTGTAGCCATAGAGCCAGTCGGTTGGAGTCAGGTTTTTCTGTAACGGTAAAAGCATCCAACATTTTCCCCAGTATCTTTAGTAATGAGTCGTATAAATAATTTCCAAAGCCTGAAATGAACTTTCCTCAAGGAGTCTTATTGTACATTTTTACAAACGAAAATTCAGGGTCAGCTCGAGGATGACTGTTACTAGCTTGGTTTTGGCTATTGACAGTTAGAAGCCAATCCTTCCAACATAGAGCTGCTCAGCCAAAACCAGAGGAGAGCTGAAATACCTGCCTTTGTTATGTTACCAGTTCACAATCCAAAAGTTTTAACTAATATACGTCCGGGCATTTTGAGAAACGCCAGTAATTTTAATCTTAAATATACTTACTTACCGTAGACAAATGGTGTCATGTGCAAAAAGCTTTGCAGCTACTCAGTACAGAATTTATTAAGGTACTCGGAAAGTAATTTCATTCTACCAGAAGGATATGAAAACAAATTTAAGTTATATTTGTTAAAATACTAGCAGCCATATCCAGTTGGTCGATCAGAAAAAGTGTTCAATCAGAATGGGGCAAAAACAGCATCATGTTTAGATATAACAGAGTCTATCTTCTTCAATTACTTTAAAGTACTTTCATTAAAAAAAACATTTTGAATTAATGCTGTTACTGATATAAGAGAAGTTGTCTGTATTTATTCAATCGAAAGTTAGCTGACGACATGAAGGGGTAAAACATGCAACATGATTACCCATTTCAGACGACAATTATTTTGGAGTTTTTGAAATTCAATTTGTCAGTGTTCTACCAGGGATGTAAAAGAGGATACATTTATAAAGCAATTGTTAAGTTTAATGAAAATAGGTTGAAAGATCAACGAAAAATAACTAAAAAAAAACCAGTAAAATTCTCCATTTTTCGCTATTTACGCGGGTTTTCATTATATGAGTGGACTCACTTATTAAGTTAAATGACCGTTAAACAATCAACTTATTGTTGGCTACAATTGAGTGAAGTTTGTATTAGATTGCTTGAAAAATGAGGGAGTTTTTAGTTTAAAATTTCTGTTGAAATCTATTTTTTGTTTTTTGCGGTTTTTCGCTAAACGCAGTGGCGTAGAAACTAAAATGAGGTATCGCTGACCTCGTTATGTTGTAAGTAACCTACATACCGAGTTTGAACAAAATCGGAGGAAAAAAATTGAATTTATCGATTTTTGATCGGCTTTATCAATTATTGATTTAAAAATATCGATTTTTTACGCTAAGAACCTATCTTTTACATTGTACAATGTATATGCGAAGTTCAAAATCGGTTAGATGGATCTCGAGCGAAAAGGTATCATAGACAAGACAGACACACAGACATCCTCTGTTTTAATGTTTTTTTTTAAATTATCGATTTTTACGCGAAGAACCTATCTCTTACATTGTACAATGTATATGCCAAGTTAGGTAAAAATCCGTTGGATTGATCTCGAGTGAAAAGGTATCACACAGACAGCCAGACAGACTAAACATCATCTGTTTTATATATCAGTCAGTTATGTGCCAGACGATCATGTACCTTTCGATACATGACCGACGAGGAAGAATTTTCCCGCAGTAGGTTGCCATCAAAGACTATAGAAGCTTGTCTGTCCTGCTATTTTCCCACAGCTGGAGGGAGAAGAAGAGGATTCATACCTTTCCTAAGAGTATCTGCGCGTAAGTGAATATCAGTCAATTATGTGGCATGCGTGATACACGCTTAGGCGATCATGTATCTTTCGATACATGACTGACGAGGCAGATTTTTTCCCGCAGTAGGCTGACATTTCTTTCTGCGTGAAGTTGCCATCAAAAGCTATAGAACCCAGTCTGTCCTGCTATTTACCCATAGCTGAGGAGAGAAGAAGAGGATTCATACCTTTCCCAAGGGTATCAGCACGTAAGTGAATGTAATGGATTCGACTGGTATTCGAACTCGGTTCACCGACTCCTCAATCTGAGCCGCTATCCATTACTCCACCTAGACTTACTTCTGACTGAAGGACGGTTTCTGATAATAGAAATGTTTGTTCCCAAAAGAAACCCCACGATAAATCCAAACTTCCTCTTTGCAAGTTTTTCATTGTAAAATATACTCTTAATAATACTCTGTCGAATAGAAGAGGTAATAATCTAATTCTATACCTATTATTAAGATGAAATAAGTCAATATATTTTAAAATATCTTTCCATGTGTAATCAGATATTAAATCTAATGTCAATGATTTTGTTTTGTTTTTATACAAAATAACGTTTTAGTTGGTTGATTGATTCTACAATTTGCACGATCGTACCAGGAACAATTCATCCGGACATATGTAAAGGAAGGGAAATTATTTGACACTGCTTTGCATGGCTTTGAAAGACCTTTGCAAAAACAGCTGTCGATAAAACAGACGTGGATTCCGGCTTTTATCAATGGCGTTAAGCTGAAGGAAATACATAATTCGAACTTACGTTGCCGATTCTATTTTCTTTGTCCTTATTCTTGTCTTAATAGTAATTGCAGCTGATTAAAAAAAAACGGTCTATTAGTAAGCAAGGAATCGCTTGTTAATTTTAACGCTTCCAAATGAAACTGCTGTCTTTTAATTGATTTAGAGAACACTTTCTGCCTTCCATCAATATGGCTGATGTTAAACTCCTAGAGAATGATTCATTTCACTTCAAACTAAAATTTCCCGTTGCCATGAAGCAGAAAGATTATATCGAACCAATTGCTAGGAAGTTTGGTTCCCTGTGTCGTCTTAAACGATGTTTCTCGTCAGAATTTCTATTTTAATCAATTCGCCACAAGCAAGGCGGGAATGCCACTAGTACGCATGGGGTTACAGAGAGTGAAAGTGAAAGAAAGGAATGCTTTCAGGGGAATTGAAGAAAGGATAAAAAAAATGAACGGGGTTCAAGACGACAGAAGATGACGATTGGCGTTGCATTTAAATTTGTGATCATTTTAGTCTTCAGGGAAGCAAGTAAACGGGAAGAAGTTATTTATAAGTCTATCATTAGTTCTTTCTATGCATATTTCAGTGACATCAATTTTGGTAATCTTGTTACGTATTTAGAGGTTTTTGAGAAAAATCCAAAGAATTTACACTTTTATTGGACCTGACATGTCATCTCGGCTTCAGTTACTTAGACTTCATGAATATAAGCACAGTACAGTGGGGACTCGGTTCACGAATTTAATTCGTTCCTGAAGGCCATTCGTAACCCGAATTGTTCGTAAACCGAAACTATTTTTCCAATAGGAATCAATGTAGAGAAAAATGTCACAGTACAATAAAATTGGAAAAGAAAAGCACTGCACAACACACGAATCTATACAACATGGCGGTCGACTTAGAAATGATTCCGTTCGGGTTAACTCGGTTCGGCAATGTTGTTCAAGAACCGAAATTTTGTTCGATAACCGAGGTATTTTCATCACGAATGTTCTGTTCGAAAGCCGATTTTGTTCGACATGTGAGACTTCCGAGAACCGAGGTTACACTGTACTAGATTAATGTCAAGGTCACATAATCTTACACTTGGAATGGCATGATGTAACCGTAAGTCCTATGCTGACAGTTTCTTCTCTCGCATTCCCCACTTGTGGAACACTCCTCCAGCTTCTTGCTTCCCAGTCAACTTTGATCTTCAAAAGTTTAAATGCAATGCAAGTCATTACCTGCTGCTTTCTTGATTCTTGTTCTTTTAATGTTCTCTCTCCTTAATAGTGTTTCTTTTCCTTATCTTCTGTACCATTCTGTAGCCTCCTTGAGTCTTAGTGACCTTATGGCCTTGCTTAGGGTGACATGATAAAGAAATACCCCCAAAATAGATATTTCTACAACAGCTTACAAATGACGAAAAAGACAAATATTCTATGAAGATAAACATTTTAAATTCACTATCGGTGAGAATATAAAATCCGGTGGCAGTATCGTTCCAAAGGAAACAGATTTTCTCTCATGAAAATAAATAACATTTGATCTTTAATCGTAAATATTCAAATGGAAACGATCAGTTTGTTTCAAGTAAATACAAGTTTCTCTGCCGTGTACAGTCAGAAATATTCATAATTATCTTCTTAAAAACTTGGTTCATTCGAGAATTTTTAAGAAAGGTAGGACAGATGTCATTTAGAGCAATTCAATAAGATTTGAATACGACTTTGTTTCAGATACCCTGGATGAGGAGGATGCGATTTAATATAGGATATGACCCGTGCAACCAGGTTAAGTTGAGTCACAGGTGAACCAGAAACATTTTTTAAAAAAATGACGTAAATCTGACAGGCCCACAAGGAACAACAAAAATGACAAACGTAAATACAAAATTTATTTACATAATATATACTAAACTACGGTTTGGTTTACGGCATGTCAACCACAATGGCTTATTTAATGGCGACAAGATTTTTATTGCTAGTAATAAGTTTTTCAAAAACGTATTGCTGGTAATACTTTTTTGCTTAAAAAATGTATTGCTGCTAATATTTTTTTCAAAAGTGTATTCCTGGCAATAACTTTTTTCCTTCAAAAATGTATTGCTGGTAATATTTTTTTCAAAATTGTATTCCTGGCAATAACTTTTTCCCTCAAAAATGTATTGCTGCTAATATTTTTTTCAAAAGTGTATTCCTGGCAATAACTTTTTTCCTTCAAAAATGTGTGCCATGTTTGATGGATGTCAGTTATCAGTTCCTGCTAATTTCCCTCTGAAAGTTCTCCACTGCCTTAACCGGGTATTGAACTCACCTTCTTTTGGGTCTGTCACTGGATCTAACCAACACCTTTATCCACTGTGCCATGTGTCCTTGAGGACATCTGGGTATGAACTTCTGAGTATTATAAACCTAATGTTTTCAGCATCATTTTTACCAGTGCTCATATTGCAATTTTGCTGTTATCATTACATGTCTTTACCAGAGTTCATATTGCAACTTTGTTATCATCGCTTTTCTCTGGCACTCCTTATTACTGGGTCCCATATTGTATTTATTTCTATGCTTGGTCGGCTCAGGAGATTTTTGTGGCCTAGCATATGTGCTGATTTCTTAAGTTTACGAATTTTCCAATGGTGTTCTTTGCTTATGATCTCAACATGATCCCACAGGGGGCAGTGATCTCCCTTCTCTCTCCATATGTGGTCAGCCACGCCTGATTTTTTTACTTCCCCTTGTGTTACAACTTTCTGGTGTTCTTGAAGCCTTACCTTGAGGGAGCGGCCTGTCTCTCCTTTATATTCCTTTCCGCAGCTGCACGGGATAGCGTACACACAGTCTTTAGTCATGTTCTCCTCTATGGGGGGGTCTCACTCGGGATAGATATCTGTGAAGTGTTGTCAAGCTTTTGAAGGTTGTCCTGATGTTATATGGACCGCAGATCCTTTGTATTTTCTCTGATAACTCCTTCACATAAGGCAGGCAGGTTTTTTTTCTGAGTGTTGTTGTCCTCCTCCTCCTCTTGTACCCGCCTATCCCAATTTTTTGGGGCTGCTGCCATGTACCCAGGGATAACTGATAACTGACATCCATCAACCATGGCACGTGGAACTAGAACAGTCTACCCCAGTGATCGAAAAAAAGGGTTCAGTTCGAAATTCCAACCACCTGAAGAAGGCCGGAGAGTACAACGGCCGAAACGTTGTGACAAATATGGCGACAAAGATGAGGACAATAGTCCGACTAATGTAAATGCTGTACATAATACCTCATCTCAGAAATATAGACAGATCTATTTACATATTATATACAAATCTACTGTTTGGTTTGGTTTGTTTTACGGTATATCAACCTCAATGGGTTATTTAATGCCGACAGGATTTTTATTGCAGGTAATATATTTTTTTAAAATGTATTGCTGGTAATATTTTTTTCCAAAAATGTATTCAGGTAAAATTCAGTGCTTGTAAAAATTTTCTACAAAAATGTATTACTGTTATTAAAACCTATTTTTACACTTTCATAGTGTATTGAGCCCAGTTTGGGGGTTGATTATTTGCCCGTAGCTGGGATCCTAACAGGTGCTACCACCCCAGGTCAGGAAAGACCTGGTAACACCAGCAATTAAGAGATGATGCCAGGCTCCTCAAAACCTCCTGATCAGAGGCCTTGTAGTCCAGGTACTTATAAGATTTGAACTTGTCTATTCTCTTTAGAAAGACTGCTTAAGTGGAGCATCGCTATAGCCATTATGTACGTCTACTAGTAGTAATCGATATAATAGTCTTGTGTGAGCCTTCTTCATTTGTCATATTTCAATACTTATCAATACTTGTTTTTTTTTTAACTGTAGGTTTGACAGAAAAAAGCCAATGTTCGAAAGATCAGTTTAAATGTCCAGTGCTGGTGTTGAAATACACAATGAAGCGGCGAGAAATAATAGCCTATGTCGTGTTAAAGTCCGGTGAAAACGTTGAGTAGTTGCTGGTAAAGCCAAACGATGGACTGTCCGTAGTATTTGACTCAAGTGGACGAAGATAGGTTGTTGGAAGTCTGGACGATATGCATGCAGTAACTTCCTAAACCAGGTGAGTTAGGTTAACAGGAAACGCCGGTCGTAGATAATGTCCGGTGATGCGTTGTTGAAACCAAGTGAGTTAGGCTAAAAAGAAACGCCGGGGGTTGGTAAGTAAAGGACCGCTAGTGCGTTCGCAATGAGCTGCTGAAGATAGGCTGAAATCGCTGTACTGTCCAGTTCAGGCGTTGTAATGAACCAAGTGAGTTAGATTGAAATAGGAACGCCAAAAATGGGCTCTTCATGTGTAGCCGGAAGTAAAGAACTGTGGTGGGCATTAAATGCGCAAGTCCAGAAAAGCCTGCGGTTTGGTTTGGTTTGGTTTGTTTTACGGCATATCAACCTCAATGGGTTATTTAATGCCGAAAACTTTTTATTTCCTGGTAATATTTTGTTTTGTTAAAAACGTATTTCTGGTAATATTTTTTTCCTCAAAAATGTATAGCTGGTAATATTATTTAAAAAATGTATTGCTGGTAATATTTTTTTTCAAAAACGTATTGCTGGTAATATTTTTTTTCAAAATATATTTCTGGTAATATATTTTTTCAAAATATATTGCTAGTAATAGTTTTTTTTTTCTTCAAAAATTATTTCTGATAATAATTTTTACAGGGTATTTCTGGTATTAAAACGTATTTTTCACATTTTCATAATGCTTTTCACCTCAGTTTCGGGGCTAACTATTTGCCTATACCTGGGACCCTAACAGGTGGACCTGGGAACACCAGCAATTAAGAGATGGTTCCACGCTCCTCAAAACCTTCTGATCTCAAGTCTTGGACGTAGTTTATCGTCTTACCCAGGATGCGGATGTAGTTTATCGTCAAACCCAGGACGGAGCCTCCGGTAAGGGGCAGTAATTGTATGAAAATGCCAGAAGTAGGAGCAGTTGTGGTAGCCGGAAGTAATAAAGGTCAGCAATGCCGAAAGTAAGAGTAAGGAAAGTTTCCAGCGAGCGTTGAGTTGGTAGACAAAAATAAGTGGGCTGTGACTTAATACAGAAACCGTCCAAGTGCCCTTGTTGCAGGGACCCAGGGGGGGAGCTTTGCCCTCTCCTCTTCTCTCCGAGATTTATTGTATATAAAATACAATTGCGGCACAAGGCCTAAAAGGGTGAAATGGTTTGAGGCTGGTCGACACTTATACCGAGCTAATCAGATTCACGACCTATTCATTCATTACAATTTTCACATTCACCACAAGAACTCATCTATCACCATTCAATCCTACATCTACCACAATACCGCACACTCACAGAGAACCCACCCCATGACAAAAAATTAATGAGTATAAAATTCTATATAAAAATCTGTTGATGATAGGCAAAAGAGGAGGGAAGAACCCAAAATTCATCTACGTCCAAAAGGGAAATGGTATCATGTGCTTGAAACCTGGGAAGGAATATTTAACCTCAGCTTGAACCAAAGACTTAGGCTAGAAGAAAGCAACCTTATGGTTTATGTACAACAAAAAGAGAAAACAAATAAATGTGTTGTAACTTAATACAGAACTCATCCAAGTGCCCTGGTCACAGAGACCAAGGGGAGCTGCACTCCTCTCTCCTAGATTTATTGTATATAAAATACAATTGTGACACAAGGCCTAAAAGGGTTGCTACATGACCTCATTGGTATAGCTTACTGAATTTTCCTTCTCATGGGTAATGGGTTGAGGCTAGTCGACTCTATCTTATGCCAAGCTAATCAGATTCACGACCCATTCATTCATTATAATTTGCACATCCACCACAAGAACTCATCCGTCATCATTCAATCCTACATCTACCACAATACCGCACACTCTACAAAACACCCCATGACAAAAAATTAATAAGTATAAAATTCTATATAAAAATCTTTTGATGATAAGCAATGAGGCGTGGAGGGGATGAACCCCAAAACAAACTAACCAAACATAACTGATGTTAGTTGGACCCGTCCATCCCTCAAAAGAACTCCTCCTCACCTCTCCGGCATTTACATTGACCCTCCCCACATTGAGCCAGGTTGTGACACAAGGTCGGTTTTTAACGTGGTGAACTGATTGTTTCCACACAGGCTGCTGGTCTTTGCTTATTTAAGTTGGTCATAGCTTGTCTGAGCTGGACATAGCCGGTCATACCACCGCTACGGAACAGAAGATTACAGAACAAGACTGAGGATGATGTCCACACAACGGGAGAGAGAAAGCCTCAGTCACGGAACAGTTACAACAACTGCAGCATCTACTCCGACGGAAAGTTCCTTCACCTCAGTCAGTTATGTGCCACGTGTGATATACGCTCAGGCAAATACACGAGGCAGATAGTTTTTCCTGCTCACCAGACATACTACCTATGGTTCCTCCCCAACGGCTCTAGTTTGGTTTCATCCAACCATAAAACCTTTTGTCAGACCTCATTAATATGAGCTTTGGCATAGATGAGACGTGATCGTTTGTTCTTTTTCGTAAGCAGTGGCTTTTTCCTATGTATCCAGCCATAAAAACCGACATTGTTCAGATTTCATCGCACTATAGACGTATGCATATTGATTCCGACATTGGTCAGGAAGCCTTGGAAAAGCGCAGAGGTAACAACATGATTTGAACTAGATACCTAATTGCTCTTGCAGTTATTTTTTGTTTGTGGAATGCCATTTCTTGATTGCGATGTTATACCAAAGGCTTTCCATTTATAAAGAATTTTTCGCACGGTGGAGACGTCTGATTTTAGAAGAACCCTTTCAACCCTGTTCTAATTTATTATTACAGTAGAATCCCTCATATCCGGAATTTCTCATATCCGGAGTGCTTCATATCCGGAATCCCGCATATCCGGACATGGTTTTGATGTGTATATTTGAACTATTTGGGTGATATGTAACTGTTTTTCAGGAAATTTACTTTGGGTAATTGCTTAGGCTTATTTCACCCTAATTGCTTGTATTGGTGCAAAAGATGATGGGAATAAGAGGAAAGGATGACAACAAGACACATCTGCAACAAGATAGCGACGAGATGCATGATTGTGATGAAACCTGGACTGAAATTGAAAAATCTATTAAAAAAGGTTGTCAGTTTTATGGAAAGAAAGCCGACGTTCAGCTATGACGATTGCAACAAGGCACGCAGAGTTAAAAAGTGTCTCTCGTTTAAAAATTTCATGAATGAAAGCAAAACGAAATGCGGAAAAAGTTGAGAATGACATTAGAAGAGAAAGAATCATCATGCAACAGCGATTAAAAATCCTCGTTACATTATTTGTTTTGCATACGTGGCATATTTAATTTAATTAATTTTCATTAACATTACATAATTTATTTCCTTTTCCTTAAAATCAATTCCATTATATTTCACTGACCATTAGCTTATTTTGTTTACTATAAAACATTGAAAATAAATGTTAAACCTGATTTCAGTTCTTTTATTTTAATTTAAATATAACCCCTCATATCTGGACTTTGTAATCAATTCCTCATATCCGGAATCTCTCATATCCGGAATCTCTCACATCCGGAATCTCTCATATCCGTAATCCCACATATCCGGACTTTGTAACCAATTCCTCATATCCGGGATGCTTTTTTAGTCTGGTTGTAAGGGATTATAGTTACACAAGCATATTTATTCTTAATTATTAAAGCGATCTCTTTGTTAATTTTATATCAATGCCTTTCAGTATTTAATTCAGGACATTATACAGGGTGTGTGAGAAATAATTTTACAAACTGTGGGGTCGGGTTCCTCACACCCAAAAAAGGACAAAAGTCCATGTGTGAGAGTTAACCTTCCCTGCGCTTAAATACTACTAATCATTGGGATTGGTTATTAGAATCTCATATCGAAATTCTTGAGTGATTTATAGCGAGTAAAAATCGAACCAACCCTATTACGCCATTAGTGCAAATATTCCAGTCTATCACCTTTCATTCCATTGATCCACTCACATCTGTCGATGTTTCTTTATTGATCGTCGACCACAACTCTTAATGTAAAAGTGTCCAGTATTCCTTCAATAAGTGGACATAGAATTTCAATCTCAAAGACCTGCTTATTACTTGTCAGTCATGATGTATATTTGGGAGTTGAGGCCAAACACTTTATTTTCCAACAGGCTAGTTGTGAATCATTTTCACCGACCCAGCACCGAATATCGTTCAGCCTGTGTCCTAGTGATTTGCAATTCATGTTAAACTCTGCTATTCTCTGCCTGAGGTGGAATGACCACAAGACGCGTCTATAGATTGTCAGGGAAAGAGTTAACCATTGCTAAACAAGAACTGAAATCATTTCGAATCGAGAGATTGTTCTTGAAATAATATAAATCTCTCTACTCACCTATAAACTGGGAAAACGCGCCAAAATTTGACAAATATAAATCTATCATATTCCATTCGCTACAAAATCGACCAATCAGGCAATTACCGCTTATTTATACTTCAGTGAACGTCATCATTTCTATCAATTAACCATAAAATATTTATTGATTGCAAACGTAAGACAAAGGTTCTGTCGCGAAAATGAAACCCCAGTGCTTAGGATATTTTTAAGTATATGTTTAGATTTTGTTTGAAAATAATGGGGAATTATTCATTTTAATTAAAGCTTAATAGTACTACTACTACTACTTCGTCTTCTTATGCCAGATCTCTTTAAGACGTGAAACAGTCATGGCTCTCCACAATTTCCTATCCTTTGTAGATTTTAGTAAGGCTTAACTTGTTATCTCTCTCAGTTTTGCCATTCCATTACACAAGCGTATTAGGTAAGTGCCTCCTTGGTCTCATTTGCCCTCGGTATGCCTTATGAGTGTCAGATCATCCAAGCCTTCTTTCTTCATTATGTGTCAGAGAAATTCAAAGTATTTCTTTCTAATTCTAAATATAAGAGATTTTTGTTTCTATTTTCCTTAAAACTTCCTCAGTAAGCACATGTTCAATACATGGAATTCTCATCATCCTCTTTTAGAATCACATTTCTATTGCTTTCTTTCATCTGTGAGGTGATTGTCCAACATCCGCTGCCATGAATGAGGACTGATATTACGTAACAGTTTATTACTCTTTTCTTTGCTTCTAACGGAATTTTCCTGTTTCTTAATACTTTGCTTAGCTTTTGAAAGACAACTTCCCTTAAGAGTCTCCATTTCCCTCAGTAATCACATGTTCAATACATGGAATTCTCAGCATCCTCTTTTAGAATTCCATTTCTATTGCCTTCTTGATCTGTGAGGAAATTGTCCAACATTCACTGCCATGGATGAGGACTGATAGTACGTAACAGTTTAGTTCTCTTTTATTTGTTTCTAATGAACTCTTCCTGTTTCTTAGCTTTTGGAAGGCACCTTTCTTTCTTCGAATTTCGGTGTCACAATTTTCCTCTTCTGTTGGAACACTTCCCAATTTTAAAATTCTTTTAATTGCTTGATTTTGGCATCTTCGGTTTGTAGTTCTCATCTTGGACTGTCCTCTTCACGACAAACCCTACATTGTTACAATTGTTCTTTCTCCTCACTTTACTACCGTCTATAGAATTTCCCGCATTTTTCTTTCTGCTGTGTCATATGCATACCTTATGTTATTAAGATTGTGTCTACCAATAATAAATCCTCGTAGGAATTCCAGTTCTCTTAAAATTAGCTAGATGTGAAAGTTTGAATAAGTACAGGTTGGAAGACGCGCCTCAGTTAAAGCCCAGCTTATTTCACCACCTCTCTATAACTCTCTCTTTATAACATACACGCTTTCTCTCTAACTCTCTCTTTATAAGTTACTGTCTTTCTCTCTAACTCTTTCATGTTCTCTCTTTATAACTTGAACTCATTCTCCCTAACTCTCTCACTCTCTCTCTCTCTTTATAACTTACTCTCTTTCTCTTTAGCTCTCACTTTATAATTTACACTCTTCCTCTGTCTTTCTCTTTATAACTTACTCTCTTTCTCTCTAACCCTCTCACTCTATAACTTATATTCTCTCCCTCTCTCTCTCTCTCTTACGTATACAGACATATTACGTCTGTGGGAAAAGAGGATATAGAGTGGGAAATAAGTCTTGGGAAATGTATGAATCCATCTCTTCTCTCCTCTCCATTTATGGGTTAAATAACAACGCAGAATGGGTTCTATGGTCTTGGCTGGTAACCATTCTAGATATGGCGACTGGATAAAATCACCCAGCAATCTTGAGCCACCCATGCAGGATGTGTCGACCGATGACAAACGCGCACTTAAAGAACTCGCGGGAAAAAAACAAAACAAGAAGTGATATAGAGATTAAATCATTTAAGAAATGCGCTATGAGTAACGTAATGAATGAGGCAAGGGATCCCATTAACTTTAACTCTGATAACTGACACCCATTAAACATGGCACGTGGAACTAGAACAGTGAGCGGAATAAAGGGTTAAGTTAAACATTCCAACCAACTGAAGAAGGCTGGAGCGCACAACAGCCGAAACATTGTAATAAATATGGCGACAAAGATGAGGATAATAGTCCGAATAATGTAAATAAGAAGTTATTTCACAGCAACTATAGAAAGCCCATTAATGGATATGGGTCTTCTCCACAGACAGCGGTCATAGACCACCTAAGATGAGGACAATAGTCCGAATAATGTAAATAGTGAACTTTAATTCTAATATATATATATATATATATATATATATATATATATATATATATAATGTAAATAGTGAACATTAATTCTAAAATATATATATATATATATATATATATATATATATATAATTAAATATAATTAAATAGTGAACTTTAATATATATATATATATATATATATATATATATATTGTAATATAATATAAATAGTGAACATTAATTCTAATATATATATATATATTTTAGAATTAAAGTTCACTATTTACATTATTCGGACTATTGTCCTCATATATATATATATATATATATATATATATATAAAGAATGAACAGTAATATATATAATCAGGTGCTCTTATAGATATATTTATTTTTACTAAATAGTGCTCAATGTAAAGTGTATATTACACGAAATAATAATACAAGATGTGAAAGGTGTTAGTATGACTGTCAGTCTGGTTTGGAGTGACCTACTATCGGCTCGACTCGATTCGGTATCTAGCCCCCCCACGAGGTTTGCATGTGGCACAAGGCCGAGTTTAACGTGGGTTTCTCGAGGCCGTAGGCTCGGCCAAAAAATGCCCGTAGAACCCGTATAAGCGGGATCGGGTTTGTCAACCTCCCCGAGACTCTGCCTTTCGGCGGAGCCTCGTCCGGGTTCCTCTCTTCTCAGAGGCAGAGAGTTCGACCGTCAAGCCGAGAAATTCGGCTTGATTCGTCCCTCTCTCTTGAGAGGCGTAGTATACATAGTGTTAGGAATAGTTCATTCTGTAGTTATAGGTAAGGACACATGACAGTGTCCCAGGAACTTCAGCTGCCTCTTCCTGACGTTAAATATAAGTCTCCTCCTGTCCTCTCTAAGATCTCAACTTTGTTCACACGCTTGGTCCATGATTAGCATACTTCTTGGGCAGCACGAGGCGGTGTAATGGTTAGCAAGCTTGTCTCGTTAGAACAATTACGACTGAGTAGTGAGCTCGATCCTCACTGGGTGCCCCATCGGCCTTGTGCCACATCTGAGGTACGCTTGGAAAAATCACTATCATTAGCATCCTTCTATAGAACCACATCCCCGTCGCCTCGAGTCTCTTCTTCATCTTTGAGGAAATCGTCCAACATTCGCTACCGTAAAGAAAGATATGTCATGTATTATTTTCGTCTTATTATTCTTTTCTTCGTTACCAAAGTCCTTTGCCATCTCAATACGTCTACGGATCTCAGACCTTTTTATATTAACTACCAGCAGTAGAGCCCGGCGTTGCCCGGGGATGTAACAGTAAGAGATATATCAAGTATCGACCATCATAAAGACTGGAAAATAAAATTGACAAAGATTATTGTTTAAAGTTGACGGACACGCATGTCTTAATTAGTTTTATTTTTTGTTTTGTTTTTTTTTGGGTTTTTTTTTTACGAATCGGTCAAACCCAAACTCAAACAAAAACATTGTTTTCAATCGTTATGAGTCTACCGATTGAATAGAATTTTATTATAAACAATTGTCTTGTAAATGGAATTTTTAAAGCATTCTGAATGTAAAAATAAAGAAAAAAGTGTGCAAGACAATAAGAAACACTACCTGCCAAAAAAAAGTGAAGTTTTGTTGAAATCGGTTGAAAAATGTAGGAAATCCGATCCCATATATAAACGAACACACACCCACACAAACAACCTGGGTTTTATAATAAGTATAACTCGATATGAGTTTCTCCCTTTCATTCTGGCGACAGAATCGTGTTTTATCGTGTTTTCAAATTGATTTCGTGCAAAAACAATTGTGTTTTTTCAATTTTTGGCGCTGTCAGAACCACCGCAAGGTAATTTTACGTAGTCCTGTGAAGTTTTGTTGAAAAATGTAGGAAATCCGATGCAATATATAAACGTACAGACACACACACACAATCTGCGTTTTATAATAAGTAAGATGATGAAAAAAGCATCTCAGAGAACATATTTCTACGAGCCGCATATTAAAGGTGAAAGAATCACATGTTGCTCGCGGGCCGCGGTTTGGCTTTCCCTGGATGAATAAAATGTTTGATTTCTTTTCAGGCGGAAGCGATAGGGATTTTGCTGGTTTTGAAAAAAAAAAATTACATAAAATTTGTCTTGTTTTTGTTGTTAATTTACGGTATATATCTATTCTGATATTTTGAGTTATTTCGTGTTCCGAACAATATACACTAATTTTGAAAGAATCAGATTTAATTCTGACTCCATAAAATTCTTTCAAATACAAGTGTACCCTTATTTTTGCTCTCCTAAACTTTGTCTCCAAAATAAGAGTTACATTTTAAACGCCCCGATACCTTCTTATATTCCTAAAATTCGGTAATTGAGTTCTTGTCTGTTACGCGTTTCTAGCAAAATTGAAATTTCTAGTGAGGAAACCTACTTCCATCCATCCAGAAGAAAGGTTAGTAACGTCAAAATCAAATAGTCGATATATTAAAGACCGGGGTGAGGCCAACAGTTTTGTCTTGCAGAATTACATGTTATCCCGGGGCATTAAGGCGTTTATCTTGCCTGTCAACCAGTCATTCTGCCCAGTCCTTGTAATCTCTGAAAATCGCGCATATATAAAAGACAAAGAAGAAAGGAAAAGATTAGCTATTGTGAAAAATAAAATATGTGCATTTAAGATAAGAAACCAGTTAATCGTCTTGGTTTGTGTAAAGAGAAATATTGTTCAGGCATAACAACTTTCGTTATTGGACAAAACCGACATTTTTCATCTATTCATGAAGCAGTTAAAAGAATTTAGAACGCGAACAGGTTTTTCTAAATGGTATTCGGACAACTTAACACATACTTTGGAATTGGTCCTCTGATATGTTGATCATTGCCTTGAAATAAAACAAAAAAATGAAAGGATCAGTCGAAACGTTGTTTTGAACCGTCAAATAAAAGAAAAAAAATCATTTTTCTGAAAATTTCTTTCAACTAGAACTCGTTTGCAACACACTCACGCGGCTTGAAATTCTTACAGTATTTAGTATTGTTGAAGTTATTGCTAACATTTTTTGTCGAGATTTACAAATACGTTTCGTTCAATTTAGCAAACCAATCGATGAAATTTAAAAACTTAAAGAAAATATATGCAAAAGCCAATATTGCATTTTTATTAAATAAGTATTTATTATTTTAATCATTAAATTAAATTTTAAACACTGAGAGTGTGTTGTCTATTAAATAATAAAGCTTTTAATTTTTCCAAAAAAAACAATGAACATTAATTGTAATAAGCTACACACCCTAGTAAAATCAACCAAACTGTGTACACCCTTAAATGTTTCTCCCAAAAATTTGGTTTCGATCGGTCAATGTATGACTATTTCAGAGGGTGTGACGGACGGACGGACTAACAGAAGTGAAATCATTTTATATATAGATAGTAATGACTCTTTTGCAATTTTCCAAATCGAGACAATGAAAGATTGAACTTATCACTTAACGGTTTGGTTCAGTACCAACGAGCTGGTCGTTAAGCGAGCTGGTCGCTAAGCGAGCTGGTCGCTAAGGGAGAAGTTGCATCGTACACTATTTTAGGCATCAACACATGTAATACGTTCGTGTCAACCGACTACATATAGTCTGAATGTTACTCTTGAGCCATTTCTAAGATTTCTAAATATTTTTACAGTCGTGTATGGAACTGGAAACGTAATAAATTCGAGAAAAAACAGTTCTAATTTTGTAGATTATATCAAGTTGTTTACTCAGTACAATTTTTTTTTTATTCATTTATTACTTTATTTACTGATTTTAATTCAGTTTCAAGACAGAGAAAACAAACACGAACACAATTTTCATACAACGTGCAATTTCGTCTGGTTTGATTGATTTTTTATTTTTATTTTTATTTTTATGATATCTTGCTGCTGGTCGTACATCCAGGGTTTGTTAAAGATATAAGTCGTTCAGTGAGGTCCATCAGTATTTCCAAAGAAAAATCGACATGGTTCGAATTTAAAAGAAAAGAATATTTTTAGCAAACGCAGAAAATAATAACAATCTTTTCTCCATGGCGATTGTAAAATTGATTGATTTATTTTTTTTACAGCTTACTAACCCTTTGTGGGTTATTTTAAACCAAAATACAGGGTGTCCATAAAATTCGTGTGTATTTTAAAGTTATAAATTTTAAAAGGGCACACGAACTTTATGGACACCCTCCCTGTATATTTTCCATTGTAAAAATAATACTTTTTGGAAAAAAATATTGCATTAACAATTTTTTTTTTTTTTTGAGAATAACAATGATTTTTCCAGAAATAAGTCCTACTATTTAACCCCTAGGTGGAGGCACATCTTTCCCAAGAGTAATTGCGCGTAAGTGAATGTAACGAACCCGACTGCAATTCGAACTCGGTTCTTCGATGTCCCAGTTAGAGCTGCTATATATTACATCGCCTGCGCATCCATCGCTTAATGAGAAAATATTTAAGTATTTAAAGTCAAAAATTTTCAACTAAATAAGAAACATTTGTGAATAAACCTCGCCTATATTAGTAATTTTTAAAACATAGATGTGGCACAAGGCCAAAAGTAAGGGCGCTAACTTACTATTCAGTTTTAACTTTAAGTTACACTAACCATTATACCACGTTGAAGTGCCCTATTTACTAAAAACGTTTGTATTACTAGAAAATTGACATCTAACATGGTGGGCAAAATCTTCTTGGTCAAAATCCATTTACTGTTTGTATGTTGTCTTCCTTTCAGAGTAGATTTTCAAAAAAAAAAAAAAATCTTCATTTACTTTGATGGTAGTAATTCACGGCAGGAACTGCATCTATTTTCCTATCCTTAACTATTCTCGAAGAATTCATTTCTTTCCGCAAAATCCCCAGAGAGAATTATCACTAATCATCAAGTCTAGACTTTGAGGAGACTATACGATGTCTGATCACTATTGGATCCATTGACTGTAAAATTGTTCCTTCAGGAATTATTTAAAGAGTAAAATCTGCCGGTACCATACCTTGTTAAAAAGCCAAGAAACCTCAATCAAGTAAATGACTCGTAATGTCGGCGCAACGGCGAAAATCAGCGGTCAGGACAAGAGTAGAAAGAGGAGAGAATGGTTTGCCTTCGTTGTCTGGTTCTAATTAACGGTAATAATTAACGAACAAAAAATAATCAGTCGCTATGTCAAAGTCCATTGTCTCAAGCAGTTCCTCATGAATGGTTCACATCCTGGGTATGACGTTAAACTACATCCGGCAACAAGGCCTCTGATCAGGTTTTGTGGAGCGTAGAATTACGTCTTAATTACTGTTGTTCCCAGGTCCAACTTCACCCGTCACTTAAGTTCCGAGCAATGGTCAAATAGTTAAATCCCCAAACTGGGACCAAAACACTATGAAACTCTAAAGATAGGTTATTTATAGTAAAAATACCAGCAATATATTTAAAAAATTATTACAAGCTAATTTTTAAAAAGAGAAATAAATAAATGATGACCAAAATTTTTTAAAATATTAAAAGCAATATATTTACAAACAGAAAAAAAAGAATATTACCAGCAATACACTTTGAAAAAAAAATTACCAGCATTGCATTTGTTTTAAATTATCAGCTGTACATTTGACTCTCGACAAAATTCCTGTTTACAAAAATCTGTAAATGAAACCTGATTTACAAACTGATTTTTTTACAAATAATAGATATTCTATTCATACGTGCCTACCTTAAAAATCTTATCGGCATTAAATGAACTATTGAAGTTCATATACCGGAAAAAAAACAGCCAAATCAAAGCAAGAATGAAAAAAATGAGTGGATGTGCAGATGGTGTAACTGTTAAAGGCTCAAGTTCGAATTCCAGTCGAATTTGTTATATTCACTTTAATGCAAATACTCTTGGGAAAGGTATGAGTCTATCTCTACATCCCTCCAAACTATCGGATAATTAGTAGGAGATACTGGTTTCTTAAGCCTTGGTTGGCAACTCGTCTAAAAGAAGAACAACTCCGAATTTGAGCATGAGGCTAACCAATTCATCCCGTGTAAAATCTATTTGTTGTTGAAACTACAGCAGTAACTCTGAGCGTGTTGATAGTGTGACGCCCTCCCTACTCCACAATTTGAGTGTACAGAGCTTGAGAGGAAGTGAAAAATGAATAATAATTCGAAGGCTTTTATTTGAGTCGAAATGAATACTGAGCTGAATTCGGTAAATGCAAGGAAAAGAGTACCTAATTACGACATGATATATGCGCTGGACGATCTCCTCAAAGATGAAGAGGAGACTTGAAGCAACAGAAATGTCGTTGTACAGAAGGATGCTGAGGATTTAATGAACCGAACATGTGAGCAACGACGGAGTTTTGGAAAAAATGGAAACAAAAAGGATACTAATACTTAAAATCAGGAAGTGTTGAGGTTTCTGGGGTACGTAATGAGGAAAGAGGGCTTGGAAAATATAATACTCACAGGACATAGAGAAGGCAAGTGGGATAGAGAAAGACAACGCATGACATTATTGAGCTTGAGTAAATGGATGGTGGAACAGCGTTTTGGAGAAATAACAGAAAGATAAAGATTATTAAATACTACTAGGGACAGGAAGTTGTGGAGAGCCATGATCGCCTATGTTCTGCGGGAAGATGGCACATAAAGAAGAAGACGAGGAAATGTCAATAATAGCTCCCTTGTTGTGGAGCCCCATAGAATGCAATGTACATTAACTTCGTTATTTTTTGTTATTTATTAAACGGAACAACCTCCGCCCTGGGTAAGACGATAAACTACATCCAGCAGCAAGGCCTCTGATCATGAGGCTTTGAGGAGCGTGGAACCACATCTTAATTGCTGGTGTTTCTAGGTCCAACCTGATCCGGGGTGGTAGCATTTGTTAGGGAAGACGATTCGTACCTTTCCCAAGGGCATCAGCACGTAAGTGAATGTAATGGATTGGACTGGAATTTGAACGTAGCTTTCCGATTCCTTAATCCGAGCAATTACGAGTTGTCCTTCTCCTAGACGAGTTGTCATTCGAACCTATATAACCCAGTCTATCCTTTTTGGAAGGAGAAGAAGAGTATTCATACCTTTCCCAAGGTTATTAGTACGTAGGTGAATGTAATAGATTTGACTGGAATTCGAACTCGGCTCTGCGATTCCTCAATCCGAAGCACAATCTATTAGGTGTTTTTTACGACAAGCAAATCCCCTCCGTGTAAAGATAGAAATTCTGTTCTTAACAGACATTCGTCACACCAAATCTTAATCACTCGAAAATTCATGGTTTTAATTTGGCGCTTGATGATTAATACAGGTTGTTCAGTTTGGTTTCGTCTGGTTTATTTTGTTTTCCGCATATCAACCTCAGTGGGTTATTTAATGCCGATAAAATTTTTATTGCTGGTAATATTTTTTCCTCAAAAATGTATTGTGGGTAATGTATTGCTGGTAATAATTTTTTCTTCAAAAATTTTTTGGTGGTAGTTTTTTTTTACAAAAACGTATTGCTGTATTAAAATATATTTTTCTACACTTTCATAGTGTTGAGATTAGTTTTTTTCGAATTCCAGTCGAATCCATTACATTCACCAACGTGCTAATACCCTTCAGAAAGGTATGAATCCTCTTCTTCTCCCCCAGGTATGGGTAAATAGCAGGAGAGACCGGGTTCTTTAGCTTCGGATGGCAGCTGGTCTACCGCAGAAAGAAATGACAACCTACTGCGGGAAAATAAATCTGCCTCGTCAGTCATGTATCTTTTGATACCTGATCATCTAAGCGTGTATTACGCATGACACATAACTGACTGAGCCTCGTCAGTCATGTATGGGAAGATACATGACCACCTAAGCGTGTATCACACATGGCACATGACTGAACTGATATAAACTTACGTGCTAATACCCTTGGGAAAGGTATGAATCCTCTTCTCTCCCAGCTATGGATAAATAGCAAGACAGACAGGGTTCTACAGCCTTGGATAACAACTGGTCTACTGAAAAAAGAAATGGCAACCTACTGCGGAAAAAATAACTGACTGAGTGTTGTGAGACCAGTTAGGGGGTTATTTGCGCATAGCTGGGACCCTAACAGGTACTACCACCCCGGATCAGAGTGAACCCGGAAACACCGTCGTTCCACGCTCCTCAAAGCCTCATGATCAGATGCCTTGGTGTTGGATGTAGTTTATCGGTCTAGCGCAGAAAGAAATGGTAACCTACTGCAGGAAAAAAATCTGCCTCGTCAGTCATGTATGGAAAGATACATGATCGCCTAAGCGTGTATCACGCATGACACATAACTGACTGACTTTCATTACCAAACTGTCACAACACACTAAAGTATCTAATAGTCTCTCAATATAATTAACACAATTCTTTTCAGTTATAAAATTATCTCCGAAGACCATAAATCTATTAGAAATATTAATTTTATTCGTACTAGTATGTTAAATTTTATTATTTTTACGATAAAAAGTCGGCTAGTAATCTGCCCGGACTTCAGTGTGTTGCTTTAAAAGTAGAGATGAAGTAAAGTCAGTTTTTGATTCATTTCGAATCTTTATACTTCTCGTTTCGTTTATAGCGTCGGTCGAAACGATCCGATTGCAACAAGGCCACTGATCCGTTAATTTAAAGATCGATAAACAATACAGTTAAATGGGACATCAAAAAAAAGAAAACAAAAATCCGCGGTGCTACTAATTTTTCACAGATAAGTAGTTAAATGTTGATGGCTTTAAACTTCTCAATGATAAACTCTTCAAAACCGCGAACCTTAAACGGATCGGTGAGAATTAAAACTACAAAGGAGTTGTATCTTCTTTCTTAATTCTCTGGGAAACAGTTACTTATAAAATCGGCAACAGTTTTGCTTTAAAAGTGTAAGCATAATGCGTAGCATATGATAATCACCGATTTGATTGTCACTTAGATTCCTCTGCCAGACAGATTACCTGGCGACTTGACAAGACCAGTTGACTGAACTCTCAAAGATACTCAACGAATCATTCGATGAACGTTTTATAGAGTTTTTGAAGAAATGTGCTCTTCTTCCCGTTAAGAGAACGAAATAAAAATAGATCAATGATGAAATTTGCTGCGGCGTATTTGATTTCGTTGGCTAGAATTCATTAATTTAAATCTTGCAATGATATAGCCAGGCCCATTCACTAATCCTTTGAGCCCTGACCGCCGCTTTGCCGGTGGTATAAAAAATGACGTAATGCCCAGCCACCGGTTGAACAGTGGCAGAAAAAAATGACTAAACACTTTGAACCTGACCACCGCTTTACCGGTGCTAGAGAAAAAAAAAACGTAATGCACAGCTACCAGTTGAACAGTGGTAGAAAAAAATGACTTAACCTTTTGAACCCTGACCACCACTTTACCGGCGGTAAAGAAAACTGACGTAATACCCAGTCACCGGTTGAACAGTGGTAGTAAAAAAATGACTTAACACTTTGAACCTGACCACCATTTTACCGGTGGTAAAGAAAAATGACGTAATACCCAGTCACCGGTTGAACAGTGGTAGAAAAAATGACTTAACACTTTGAGCTCTGACCACCGTTTTACCGGTGATAGAGAAAATGACAATGCCCAGCCACCGGTTGAATGGTGGGTAAATACTTGTAACTATTTTTATATTTATTACATACCAATCATTTGCGAATTTTGACTCAGGAGCTCAGGTAGAAGGGTTACAATTGTTCGATGGCGCAGGTTTCAAAGGGTTAAGAGGGGTAGCTCAAAATATTCAAGATTATATAAATAAAGATCTCCATGGTAATTCTTCTGATAGGCTTTCTTCCTTGCTACTAGAGTGGCAGTTAGGTCTTACCTTTTTATTGTTGTTCTAGCTAGATGCAACCGTATGTTATATTCAAATAGTCTCATCTTCCTATTTCCTGTTTCCATGCTACTACGATCTTCAAAAATTTAAATGAAACCCCAATCGCCATCTTCTGTGTCCCTTAATCCTCTTCTTTAATTTCGCTTTTTCTTCACATTTCCTAACTAAAATCTCCTCATTCTCTTTCACACCCTATAACACATTGCGTCTTAGTGGCATTATCGCCATGCTTCGGTGTGGTTGAGTTTGTTTTGTTTTACAGTATAGCAACCTCAATGGGTTATTTAATGCCGACAAAATTTTCGTTGTTGATAACATTTTTTTAAAAAAATGTATTGCTCGTAATATATATATATATATATATATATTTTTTTTTTTCAAAAATATATTGCTGGTATTAAAACCGTAATATTTTTTTACAAAAATGTATTTATGGTATTAAAACATATTTTTACACTTTCATAGTGTTTTGACGCCAGTTTAGGGGTTAACTATTTGCCCATACCTGGGACCCTAACAGGTTCTACCACCCAGATTAGGGTGGACCTGGGAACACCAGTAATTAAGAGGTGGTTCCACGATCCTCAAAACCTCCTGATCAGATGCCTTGCTGTTGGATGTAGTTTATCGTCTTACCCAGGATGTGGATGTAGTTTATCATCTTACCCAGGACGCGGATGTAGTTTATTGTCTTACCCAGGACACGGATGTAGTTTATTGTCTTACCCAGGACGGCCTGCATGTGGTGAAATGATTAAAAAAGACATGCAGCATCATGAATATAATGGCAACGAGGAGAAAAGTAAATATTACAATATTTTTACAGTGATGTTCACTCTGTGCAAGGCACGAGAGCCACTCGTGATAGAGGGATGAAGAGTAAGAGGGAAAATAATAGTTAACACTAGATTTGAACAGGTTAATATTGTAGTGATCGGGTATGTATCATCTAGGTTTTGAATTCAGAGTTTTCCTTCTCCAAGATCAGTTGCCATCCAAGAATGTAATGGATTCGACAGGAATTCGAACTCGGCTCTCCGATTCCTCAATCCGATCCACTACTCCACTCTCTCTCTCTCTCTCTCATATATATATATATATATATATATATATATATATATATATATATATAGCGAGAGGGAGAGAGAGAAAAAGAGAGAGAGAGGAAGAGACGTAAGCAGACGAAGATAGATAGATAGATAGATAGATAGATAGATAGATAGTTGAATGAGTGAGTCCCTGTAAATTTAGAAAACAACATGTTGCTAGGCTCAGGTAAATCTGGAAAACATATATTTTTGAATGCTTATTCTTCCTGTCTTTTTTCTACAAAATCCGTGACATACCAGTGACGAGACGTCGAACCTCAACATCAAGCACAGTGTCCAGGCCATGCTAAGGAATCATTTTTAAAGATTAAGGTATATAATTGTTTTTTTTTTATGTGTTAATAAACTGCTTATTTTTTTATTACTTTTTATGTTTTGATACTGAATTACTTTTTTGCAAAATAAATGGAAGATAAAAAATAGTCAACTTTTATTATATTCATTATATATATCGATTCCGGTATAAATTAATATTACTACGAAATATTACAGATACGTGACACATTGAAAAAAAAAATGCCGGTCCGCCATATCAGTTTAAGAAGCACTGAGTTATAGAATACTGAAGCAGGTATTTTCCTTTGTTTCTGATAACTTACTAGTACCTTAATTGTGTAAGAACTGAGGGAGAGTAAGGTTAGAGATACTTGCTACTTGAAGCACATAGCTCTATGTTACATGGCTCATGCTATTTGCAGAGAAAGTAGGTATCTACAACGTATCTACAACAAATTAACTTTGATATATGACCCTGACTAATGTGACAACCTTGAAACTCATGTTCAAATCTCTCTCTCTTTATATTTATATATATATATAGAGAAAGAGAGATAGAGATAGTAAATAAAATGGCTTTGTGGTAAAATCTCCGACTGACGCCAATTTTGTCGGGTTTCGATCCTAGCTAAAGGCAACCGGATGTCTACCACACTGATGAGTTGTGATACAGCGAAACAGTTTATCTGTGGATGACAATATATATATATGAAGAAATATAATTTTAAAGTGTGCTATATTTATGGGATAAAGTACTCAATATCATAGATAGAGCGTATGTAAATATAGATATGAAACTTAACATAGAAGTCAACACTCAAAGGCGACAGCATAAAACAGCCTGTTGACTTCTGTGTTCACTTTTATGACTCCTCTCTCTCTCTCTATATATATATATATATATATATATATATATAAAAGAAAGAACAGTAAGAAAATCTAGACACCCCTTGTTCAATTTAAGTAGAATATTCTGTAACCATGGAAACGTGATTTTAGCTGTGTCTTTAAAACCCGGTAATTTTTAAAAGTTACTCCAAAATTCGCTTGAAGATGAAATGGAACTAATGCTTTTAATTTAATTGCAAAATTAAATTGGGGTTTTAGCTTCTATTTTTGAAACATGGTTGGAACTGTGTAGCGAAAATAACCATATTTTAAATCAATTAATTTATATATATATATATATATATATATATATATATATATATATCACTCTATCAAATCTATCTACCTCAGTTTGTTCAAATCTATCTATCTATCTATATATATATATATATCAATCAATCAAATCTATCTACCTCAGTTTGTTCAAATCTATCTATCTATATGTATATATATATATATATGTGTGTGTGTGTGTCAATCTATGAAATCTATCTACCTTAGTCAGTTCAAATCTCTCTTAGTTCAAATCTATGTATCTACCTATCTATCTCATTTCTTTTTATCGAAATTAAATTCCGTGAAATGTTTGTGAACTCTATGTCAGAGGATTATTTCTCTGTCATATATATATATATATATATATATATATATATATATATATATATATATATTCTCCTTTTCAAGTTTTCTACTCTTTCCTAAAACAAACAAGTACCAACACCTTATATCAGGCAACTAAATGTTGTAAATGCCTAAATACATGAAATTACGTGCAACGAATCCTTTTGTCATGTGATTGAAAGTGGTAACGTGTAGAAACATTGCCCCTTTCAATGTGAGAAATGAATATTTCGAATATTTTTTCCTCAGCTCGTGCAATTGGCTGTACTTTGCCGTGCAACAGAAAGATTTTTTTTTTTTTCTTTTGCAATCGTGTTTTTCTCGATTTCCGAGTCGCCTGTTTTGGATTTATTGCTCATTGTGGCTGGGGAAGTAAACGATATTTTGTTGGACATCATTGATCATGCCTTTCTCATTAAATCTTTCCTTCTCTTCTATGGAAACCATCTCTGCTTAATGCGCACAAAACCTTTGATGCGGTTATTTATTTACTTTTACTTTATGATATAAATCTTCCATGAGAATATAATGGAATTCATTTCTAAAATATAGGGTGTTCCAATAACATGAACCGATTTTCATGTGAATTAAGTTTAAGCCTCTAAATTCTTTTCTTTTTCTTTCAGTTTAAGCGTCTAATGATTTTTTTTCTTTTTATTTCAGATTTTGTGAACATTTGGGCGATATTATTTTTCACACATAATTGCCACGACTTAAATAACAGGATCCAATATATAAATAATTAAATTTTCATCAATAACAGATTATTTACTGCTGATTTTGATCCGTCTTAAGAAACACCCTTATATATAATCTGTCTTAGTGAAACATCCTTTATTTTTCATCTTGACTGAACTGACTTGAAACTATTTATTCTTATTTTATAGTCGGCTTCTTTTGTTTTTTTCATTACTTGTTTTCCATTATTTTCTTCTTTTGGGTTAGTCATTGCGATTTTTCTTTTTTGTTACTTAATCCTACTAATTAACCCATAGCTGGGGAAAAAGGTGGATTCATACCTTTCTCAAGGGTATTTGCGCGTAAATAAATATAATGGAACCAAATAGAATTCGAACTTGACTCTCCGATCTCCAATTTTGAGCCGTTATCCATTACACCACCTGCATATCCAAACTTGCAGCACCTGGTATTCTCCAATCAGTCACCCATTCAGCTACTGAACAGATCGAGGTTGCTTAACTTCGGTGTTTCAACGTGGTATGGCTGTAAGTTTGGGAAAGAGGGAGGAAGAGAGAGGAAAAGAGAAAGAGAGTGAAAGAGTGAGAGAGAGAGAGGAAGGGAAAGAAAGTGACAAGGAAAGAGGGAAAGAGAGAGAGAGAGAGAGAGGAAGCGAAAGATACGGAGAGGGAGAAAGAGAGGAAGAGAAAGAAAGAGAGAGTAAGAAAGAGAGATGATGAGAGATAGAAAGAGAGATAGGGATATGGAAACAGAGGGAGAGATAGAAAGAGAGAAGAAGACAGAAAGAGAGAGGAAGAAAGAAAGAGAGAGGGAAAAGAGAAAGAGAGGTGGTGAGAGAGAGAGGAGAGAGAGAGAGAGAGAAAGAAAGAGAGAAATAGAAAGAGAGCGGGCAAATTTTCTTTTTCCGTTATATTTCCACCTGTGAGATATTTTAAACTTAAATTGATAAAAATGAAAAATGAAAGTTAGTCGATTATAATTTTCGGATAAAATGTCGAAATTGATCAGTTTTTTTTTCTTTTCGTACTTTACTGCAACCAAATATAAAATTGGCTTCAACATCGATCGAATCAGGAACGAAATTACTAAACTGTTATTTGATATTCTCAAATTAAAAGATTTTTCTCAACTTTCACAGACTCTTCCCGCTCTGCTTCTGGGCTACTTGCCTACATATTTTCAATGGTACATTCGTTGTTTTTGTTTAGCGGCATATGAAACATTTACAGGTTATTAAATGACGAAATCTAAATATTTTTCATATTTTATTTTTGGAAATAATAATACTTAGTGACACAAATAAAAACCGCTTGGTGGGAGGTGGGTAGAAAATTGGATTCACACTTTTCCCAAAGGCACTGAAATTAGAACTTGGCTCTCCGATTAAAAAATTAGACGTTACACCACCCACATACCAAAACTTACATTACCTGGTATTCTCAATCAGTTACCCGTCTATATACTGACCAGGCTCGATGTTGCTTAACGTGATATGGCCGCAAACAAAGACTGGTACAATAATCCCTATTTTAAACATACTTTCTATGTAGAAATTTGTGGCAAAATAGTCCTTATCGCCAATATTTGTTAGTCCTGGGTATGATGGTAAACGACATCTGGCAGCAAGGCCTCTGGTCGGGAAATTGGCGGTTTTGAGAAGCATGGAAGTATCCCTTTATTGCTGTGGTTCCTAACTCCACCATGACCAGGGGTGGTAGCACCTGTTAGGGTCTCAGCAAATAGTGAACCCCCCCCAAACCCTATAACAACATAAAAATACCAGCAATATATTTTATATAAAAGACATTACCAACAATCCACACATGCTAACCAGTTTTAATGACCCAGAGAGTTGCAAGTTCAATACCAGGCCACAGCAATGGTGGGCGAAACTTGAAGAGATGAGTTACTAAAGGGAAATATTTGAAACTGAGATACCCGGAAGAGGCATGTCACGTAGAACGAGAACAATCTACCCTGATGGGCGCAATAAAGGTTTCGGTTGGAAATTCCAATCAACTGAAGAAAGCCAGAGCGTACAAAGACCGAAACTGTCTATATTTCTGAGATAAGGTACTAGAAACTATTTACACCAATTACATTGTTCAAACAGTTGTCTTCATCTGTATTGTCAGATTCACGACGTTTCGACCGTTGTACGCTCCGGCATTCTTCAGGAGATGTCTATATTTCTTATTTGAAATATTGTAACTATTTACACTATTTACACTGTTGTCCTCATCTTTGTTGCCATATTCACGACGTTTCAGCCGTTGTACAGCAGAGGTGGGTAAAACTGAATCGCCCAGAGAGTTAGCTCAGTCAGTCGATGTCGGACGACCGTTAGTCGGATATTAAAGTATCAGCCACCAAAACTAGATTGCTGCGTCATTACCTCTTATATCAAGTTCCTAACGTTTTGTACGTCGAACCTATTTTAGGACCGACTTAGTGAAATACAAGCCTCCACTGTGAAACTACTCTACAACAACCCTTTATCTCGCTCACTGGGGTAGACTGTTCTACTTCCACGTGCCATGTTTAATGGATGTCAGTTATCAGTTATCTCCTGTTAATTCCCCTCTCCAAGTTCTCCACTGCCTTAACCGGGTATTGAACTCACACTCGACAGTTCGACATTCCATCCACCTGAAGAAGGCCGGAGCGTACAACGGCGAAAACGTTGTAATAAATATGGCGACAAAGATGAGGACAATAGTCCGAATAATGTAAATAGTGTACATAATACCCCATCTCAGAAATATAGACAGATACTGAAAGGCCGAAACGTTGTAATAAATATGGCGACAAAGATGAGGACAATAGTCCGAATAATGTAAATAGTGTACATAATACCTCATCTCAGAAATATAGACAGATACTGAAAGGCCGAAACGTTGTAATAAATATGGCAACAAAGATGAGGACAATAGTCCGAATAATGTAAATAGTGTACATCTCAGAAATATAGACAGATAATTAATAGCTTCTTTGGTATGAAATGGTAAATTTGTTCTTTCAAAAAATGTTTAAATCACGAGTCATTAGGGGCAAGATAGGTACTTCGGCCATAGCTTTTTTTTTATTCAAATTTTTCCTTCTATGTAGGTTGCTAAAAATAAATAGTCAATCCTGATATTGAGAACACAATCGGGAGGGGGATGTAAATTTGGATTTATACCTTTCCCAATGGTATTTAGGCAGAAGTGAAGGTAAAGAATTCGGTTTTATTTCGAAATCTGCTTGAGTTCAAAAAAGAAAGAAAAAAGGCTTATTGTTAAGGGTAATATTAGCTGTTTCTTTATAAAGAAATATTGAACATTCATTGTCTGAGCAGCCCGTGCCATTGTCGATTAAAATTTATAAAATCTGTCTCTTAAAACAATTTTTTCAGAAAAGTAATTGTCTCGATTCCACCAAATATAGCTTCGAGTATTGATGGCAGCTTCCTTTCTCGTTTACTTTGAAGTAGAGTGAAATGTCAACATCAGGATTATGCCATTATTTTCCCTACTCGTCGCATGTGGATTTTAGTTGTTGCTGCTTTTGGAAGTCCTCAAGTGATATGGTTTCTGTCATTTCGACCTCACAAAGATCTACACTCGCTCAAAACCATTTTTTAACGATTGATCTTAGAAAGTAGTTGTATACAGCTGACAATTTAGATATTTCTGAACAAGTTTGACACCATGCATGACATCCAGATGACAGTCTCAATCTAACGAGGCTATTCAAGAAAATGACACTTGTTTCCGGGTTAATGTTTTGGTTTTGTAGCAATTGGCAGTGTTGGGTGAAACTATCTCTGGCACAGCCTGTTCTATGTTTAATTTCCTCTTCTCTTATACAAAATCTGTTTGTTTGTTAGACTTTGATAAATGAATAGACAAAGATGAACAGCTTTAGGATAGAGAGACATAATGTGAATAAATGGATTGATGAGTAGATAATATTGACAAGGGTTTCCTTCCTAACCTTTTGTTCAAAGATGTGTGGAATGTCAACATTTTGATTGTTATTTTCTCTTTGAGTTACATGTGCTATTCATTTTAGTTGTTGCCGCTCTTGGTAGTCCTCAAGTGAAACGGTTTCTGTTATTTGGTATAGTTATTTGTTTGTGATTCTCTGATGCCAGTCCCCAATGTTCAAAGAGGGACATTCATTTCCAAGACCCACAGGTTTCACTAGCTCAAAAACATTTTTTACCATTGATCTCAGAAAGCGGTTGTATACAGCTGACAATTTAGATATTTCTGAACAAGTTTGACACCATGCATGACATCCAGATGAAAGTCCTAATCTAACGAGGCTATTTAAGAAAATGACACAAGTTTCAAGCTTAATTATTTGGTTTTGTAGCAATTGGCAGTGTTGAGTGAAACTATCTCTGGTGTAGCCTATTCAATGTTCAATTTCTTTATCTAAATTTGTTATAACCGATCCAGATATACGCTATTTTCTAATTCCAGATCCTGGATTTTTATAATAGATTGAGGGTAATTGCCATCATTACTTTCATTCCAATTTCGGATCATTTTTATTGGAAAGGTTTATCTTGATTCCTATTTCTTGGAAAACATACAAGAGGATGCTGGTTTTCTGTTCAAGAATATTCTTATTCCAACCTTGTCATCAGCATAGCCCCCTCCTCATCATCATTATATTGGTCTCGGGTGGGAAAGAAGGATCATTGTCATCTATTGGTGGATTCATTTGGCAAAAGGCAATTTACCAGTAAAGATGAACTTTTGAAGCTGACAATTTAGATATTTCTAAACGTTTTTGGTGTCAAGCATAACATCCATATGAAATTCTCTATCGGACGAGGCTATTTAAAAACATGAATCGAATTTTTAGGTTAATATATTGGTTCTGAAGTAACTTGTGGTATTGTGAAAAACTATCTCTAGTACATCCTATTGTATGTTCCGTTATCTTACCTCCTCTAATAAATCTGCTATAACTTATCCATACCATAAGATATTTGAAACCCTTAATATTTACTAATTCCATATCCTGAATTATGAAGTGTTCAACGTAGGTGCCAATAAACAACTCATAAAATGATGTGAATGCAAAATACGTATAAACTGAAGAACTATTTACAGTATTTAAATTGTTCGAACTGTTATGTCCATCTTTGTTATCATATTCACGACGTTTCGGCCTTTGTACGCTCTGGCTTTCTTCAGTTGATTGGAATTTCTAACGAACTCTTTATTGCGCCCACTGAGGTAGATTGTTCTAGTTCCACATGACATGCCTCTTCCGGATGTCTCAGTTTCAGTTATTTCCCTTTAGTAACTCATCTCTCCAAGTTTTGCCTACCTCTGCTGTGGCTTGGTATTGAACTCACAGCTCTCTGGGTGAAGTCACTGGATTACTTCAAACAACGCTTCTAGGACTGAGCGTACAACGGCTGAAACGTCGTGAATATGGCAACAAAGATGAGGACAACAGTCCGAACAATGTAAATAGTGTAAATAGTTACAATATTTCAAATAAGAAATATAGGCATATCCTGAAGAATGCCGGAGCGTACAACGGTCGAAATGTCGGCAATCAGACAATAAATATGTAGACAACTGTTTGAACAATGTAAATGGTGTAAATAGTTTCAATACCTCATCTCAGAAATATAGACAGAGTCTGAAGAAGGCCGCAGCGTACAATGGCTGAAACGTCGTGAATATGACAATTAAGATGATAACAACACTTCACAAAATGTAAATAGTGTAAATAGTTACAATACCTCATCTGAGAAATAGAGACAGATTCCGAAGACGGTTGGAGCGCACCACGGCTGAAACGTTGTGGATATGAAAACAAAGATGGTATTTATCAATTCACAAAGAATTGAATGTGGACAAGGCCTTTTAATGTGGGTATGTCTGAAACAAAATAAAACCCATCTAAACCCGTCCAAGCGGGCTAGTTCCGTCAACCTCCCCGAACGAAACCCTACCCTTCGGCGGAGCTTCGTCCGGTTCCTTTGCAAGCAGAGATTTCGACAGACACCGGCTCGGCAGCTCACAAAGCACAGATACTACACTTTGATCCTAGCCACCGGGCCGAGCGGGTATTCTTTTTTGAGATATGAAAACAAAGATGAGGACAACAGTTCAAACAATGTAAATAGTATAAATAGTTACAATACCTCATTTCCGAAATAGAGACTGATGTTGAAGGTGAATATGTCAATAAAGATGAGAACAGCAGTTCAAACAATGTAAATAGTGTAAATAGTTACAATACGTCATCTCAGAAATATAGACAGATATAAACTGAAGAATATTTCAACTTAAATATCGTTTTGAAAACAACAATAGGTTAATAAATATGGGTAATAAATCTATTTGAGTATATGCGAGTCGATAGGCGGTTAGTCGGGCAATTCTGATTTATTTATTTTTACTTTCATGGTATAAGGCTTCCTTCGGAAAACAATAGAATTCATTTCTGAAATATTTGTCGTTGTCCCTGGACTGACTTGATATTATTTTTAGTTTAGAGTCGGCTTCTTTTTCTTCTTTTATTGTTTTTCTTCATTTTATTACTTTTCTTCATTTTATTGCTTTTCTTCATTTTATTCTTCTTCCGGGTTAGTCATTATGATTTTTCTTTGCCCGCTCTTTTTCATTCTCTTTGCACCCAAAATTCTCCTAGACCAATACAATTATATGCAGTGTTGTAGTCGCTCTTTTAGTCGCTATATGTGGCAATTAAACATTCATTGCACCAATTGTCTTAAATTAAAAGCCGATTCATGCGTCACCAGTAATTTCTTCTTAAGACGTTGTGGTTGAGAGCTTTAGTCAGACGCAGGATGAAAAGATCATCACTTCTGGCCATCGGGAAAGGCTGAAATGTTATAAAAACTTTTCCATTTGATTATGGCTTAATTACCCAATCTTATCATGTTATTCACTATAATTAGCTGGTCACTTTATATAGGGTTTCACTGTCAAAGCCACGTAAACCTGAATAATACTTAAATTGCATGACAAGATTATGTACTTTTCCTTCACTCGACCACGTGTAACATTTACGTGTCTTTTCGAATACACCGCTATGACCTTTAGTGGCCAATCAATTCTGATGAAAATATTGCACTATCTCTGTTTGCTGAAATATTTCTACTTCAGGCTTTTTATCTCTCTCTCTCTCTCTCTCTCTCTCTCACACACACACACACACACACACAAGCTACCTATTTATCTATCTCAATCTTTTAACATCTATGTGCATTTATGTGTGACTAAGAATTTCGAAATTTTACTTTTGGGGTATCTGCCTATGATAATGTAATGGACGCTTTACGTTTATATTATATTTCTCTAGATGTGTGTCAGTCCTGGGTATGACGATAAACTACATCTGCGTCCTGGGTAAGACGATAAACTACATCCAACAGCAATGCCTCTGGTCAGGAGGTTTTGAGAAGCGTGGAGCCACCTCTTAATTGCTGGTTTTCCCAGGTCCACCATAACCTGGGGTGGTAGCACCAGCTAGGGTCCCAGCTATGGGCTAAAGTTAACTCCCAAACTAGTGTCAAAATACTATGAAAGTGTAAAAGTAGGTTTTAATATTAGAAGTACGTTAATTTATTTTTGAAGACAAATTTATTACCAGCAATGGATTTTTAACAGTAATATATTTTTGAAAAAAATATTGATAGCAAAACATTTTTGGAAAAAAAATATTATCAGCAATAAAAATCTTGTCGGTTTAAAAAAAATTATTGTGGTTGATATGACGTAAAACAAAACAAACATCCTGACAATAATCAGCTCGAATCAATAACTAACGCTGTCCTAATAGAATGGCCAGAGAATTCCAGTGATTGCTAGGGACGAACAGACGAGCGGAGAGAGAGAGAGAGAGAGAGAGAGAGAGAGAGAGAGAGAGAGAGAGCTTTGTTGTTGTGCGTCGGGCATTGTGAAATGTTTGTCTTTCATGCAACATCCGAGATAAAGCATGTGTAAATATGAGGATAGACACTGAGGTCAAGACCACATGGCCTAAAGATTGCATTCACACATGAACAGAATTTCGCACCCCATTTATATATATATATATATATATATATATATATATATATATATATATATATATATCCATTCTATCTCCATTCTATCTATCTATCTATATATATATATATATATATATACATATATATATGTTTTGAACAATAAAGAATATTAAAAAATTAAAATCTTCAGTTACGCTGGGTTGTATATTAATATTTGTTCGTTTTTATTATTTCTCTTAGATTCCTCGTCTAGTTTCAGCCAACATGGCCATCATCAGGAGAAAAAAATTCTGCTTGTTAGTAGCAGTGAACTACAGAAATGACTGACTTGATGGAGAAAATTAACTTTTGTCTGTTGTTTTCATTTGTTTTTTCTTTTATTTTTTATCATGAATTTTGGCCAGTCCTTGATTTGGTCAAACAGTCTCTTTTAAGTTGTTATTTGAGATAAGAGCTGGATGGATTCATGCTGCTCTGAATTCCCTTGGTCATTTTGACAGTTTTATTGGTTCCTGGAAAGGGGATATGTCTCTGTTAAATGTGTGTGTGTGTTATTTGGTTCTAAGGGAGTGAGTGAGTATGATGTGTGTAAGTATGTATATTAGTATGGGTCTGTGTTATCATTTAGCTCTATAAGGAGTGAGTGAGTATGATGTGTGTAAGTGTGTATATTTGTATGGGTGTTACATATAAGTGTGAGGCCTAAACACTTCCGCAAGCATGTCTGTTTTATGTGAGTGAGAAATGTGGGTAGGTCCTGATTTGTGAGGTTATATATTAATTCTATCTATGTTGTTAAATTTGTGATTAAGCCCATGTGGTTGGAGCTTTTTTAGGCGCAGAATCCACTTATCTTCATGGTCCTCTAAAATTTTTCTAATGTTATCTGCTCTGAACTTTTCTATTTTCTCAATTATAGTGAATTTGGCATGGGTTTTAAAATCGTGTTTTTGTAGGCGGAAATGTTGGTCTACAGGTAATAATCCTTCATGAGAGCCGACTTAATTCGATTGCGATATATATATATATATATATATATATATATATATATATACACAGAGAGAGAGAGAGAGAGAGAGAGGTAAACAGACAAAGATAGCTAGATAGATAGATAGATACTAGAATGATCGAGTCCTTTTAAATTTAAGATGTGAGTTTACATCGGTGTATAAGTGTCTTTTTACTTCCTTTCTTTCCCTGTCACTTTGTTCCTCTCTGTTTCCTGTTATTTCGCCCTATGGCTACATAAGTGTGTATGTTTCCAATCTGTTTTTCTCTTCTCCAACATGTCTCTCTCTCTCTCTCTTTCTCTCTCTCTTTCTCTCGCTTTCTCCGGGGATTTGTGTGTATGTCTGTGTTCACTTGTGTATATATGTATGTGTCCTTCTTTATCTACCCGTCTCTATTTTCCTTTCTCTAAGTGTGTGTTTCTACTAAAGGAAGCCCTCTTTTGTCCTCCCTTTCTCCGATCGTGCGTAGAAACCCAATCCTTGTCGTATCTTTTCAGCACATCCTACTTGTAAAGCAATGGTGGTTCGTGTTGTCGAGAAAGTTGATCGGAGATTTGATTATCACGATTTTGTAAAGTTTAATTCCTCGGCGAGCATGTTGCATGAAAGACAAACATTTCACAATGCCCGACGCACAACAACAAATCTCTCTCTTTCTCTCTCTGTCCATCTGTCCGTCCCCATCCAACCCTGGGATTCTTCCTGGCCATTCTAATAGGAGAACGGTAGCTATTGATTCGAGCTGATTTTCTGGTGAAGTGCTCCTATTATCGTCTCTCTTAGCATCGGGTCGTTATATTCTCAGCACGATTTATGCAACTGGCATAGTCAATAAACTTTTTCTACCACCAGAAACGTCTCCAAAAGTTCTTTCAGTCTTTTTACTACAGGATCTTTCTAAAATATAGAGACTGAAAAAAATGTGCTTCTTACTAATTGGAATGTTTATATTTACCAAACTCTAGTGCGACGTCTCCAAACTGGACTACCGTGACAATCATACTAATTATATTACCAATGACCTGCAAGCGTTTGTTGTTCGACAAAGTTACTAAGATATTTCTTAAGCATTGCTTAATTTAGTACAAGGCCGAGCAGGAGAGAAATAATTACAAGAGTTATTATTAACAAGACGAGTTACCTCCCTTAGGTATAGTCAGCGGAAAGAGGATAATCTCCACACGTAAATTAAATAAAGGGTTAATTTTTAAAATCCTTAAAGGTTACACCGATGAAGTAACCTGATGAAGGCCTGAGAGTAAAAAATAAATGCATTAGTAAATAAAGTAAGTGTTAAACTATTTTTTAATAATATTGCTCACCACATACTAGAGCCACTCAAGGTTGAGATTTAATGAATGAAATTATTTTAAAGAGAGGAGGAAGGTGTAAATAGTATGAGGATATGTAGGATAGATAACAATTGAGCCTAGACTTGAAGAGGTTAAGATTGTAGTGATCAGGAAAAACATCGTCACGGGAGTCTGTCAAAGTAACAGCTCTGGGGAACACGCTATCTGAGCAGAACTTCCTCCTTACGAAAGGAATATGAAGCGGGTGTAGGATGATTCGGTCCTGGGTAGATCTGGCTGTGAAGATCTGACCTGGTGGAACGAAGGAATATAACACTTACCATAGAAATAGCGAGAGACTTTCGCCTTTAGGAAAGAGGTTGCTGGGTGGACAAATAACTCATCACCCAGAAGGCCGCATAATCGATTTTCAATTTTGAAATCTTTCACGGCAGGAAAGAGAGGACTAGATATCACCAATCCTCATTTTTTGCAAAGAGTGAGCATGGCAGTAAGAGCTAGTTAATTTCTGGAATGAGACAAGGAACTGATCATACTTAGAGATGCTAAGAATATCAGAGTTCTATTAAGGTCTGGAATGAGCTTGACCCCCCCCCAATAGACATTCCGGCAAGAATCGTCATTGAGAGTACAACTGCTCATGTAGACTGGGGTTAATTTTGGGTCTGCTCGCTAGCAAGGAAAGGTCACAACCTTTGTTTTAGTGCTACTGAATGATGAAAGTCAGTCGTATCCACCCACCCAGTACAGCATTGAACCGTAAGAGCTAGGTAAGTAGAAATTCTGCTTATCTCAGTTTTCTGGGGGTGTATCCATAAACCGTACTTCATCAAAAGACACACACACAAACATATATATATACATATATATATATATATATATATATATATATATATATATATATATATATATATAATGAAAGAACAATAAGATATATAATCCGGTGTTCTTATAGATATTTTTATTTTTACAAAGTAGTGCTCAATGTAAATTTTCTGAGCATTAATATTATAAATTAATTGATTTAAAATATGTTTTTTTCGCTACACAGTTTTAACCATGTTTCAGAAATGGAAGCTGTTTGCATTTTTGAAACATGGTTAGAACTGTGTAGCGAAAAAACATATTTTAAATCAATTAATTTATTTATATATATATATATATATATATATATATATAATTTCAAGATACGCTATAGTTATGGGTACACTATATCCGCGATAAAACGTCTGTAAATTGAGGATGGGCACATGGCCTAATGATTGCGTTCACGCATGAAACAGAATTTCGCACCTATCATATATATATATATATATATATATATATATATATATATATATATATATCGAGAGAGAGAGAGAGAGAGAGAGAGAGAGAGAAAGTGGTAAACAGACGAAGATACCTAGATAGATTGATGAATACTAGAATGAATGAAAAAACAACATCTCTCTTGATATATATATATATATATATATATATATATATATAATTTATTGATAAACATTTTGCTAATTCACCGGAGTTGAGAAAATTATTCGTCAGAAATTATTTGACATTAAACTATAGAAGAAAATAATTATGGCCATCCACAAGACAAAGATAATGGAGACATCTAATAATGATTAAAAAAAAAAACCGGTAGATATAATTGTAGAGTAACAGAAAAATGCCTTCTGAAGGGAGAATGTTTAACAAAGGACACTCTGTACAAAGTTAAGACAATCAATGTGGAGTGACAAAATACTACGTAGGAACTGCAGAGGGTAAGTGAAAAAGACAATAGCAACGATAAATAGACAAAGACAACAACTATTATTGAAACACTAATGAAAGCGGAAAGTGATGCCTGCCATTAAATAGAATATACCGGTTAAATCTGGACGTTATAACGGAGCCAGTAAAGGCTGTAGTTTTTTGCCTGACGGAAAAAATTAATAATCCTGCAGCGAATTTATGGCCGCATGCCTACATAAGAATAAATATTTGATTAAAAACATCCATCCATGGTGGGAATTGCCTGCCCGCTATGGACTATATAAGTTAAACAATAGTTTGATTCCGTAGTTGAGGGTGATGATGGCATTGCATGAAACTCATAATAGCATATATATATATATATATATATATATAGAGAGAGAGAGAGATAGATAGATAGATAGATAGATAGATAGATAGATAGATATATCGAATCTTATCAAAATATAAATCAACACCACGGTTTCTTTCTAATCTCATCTTTCCTGAAAGAATTACTACTTTCCCAAAGCAACATACACGACCACAAATATGTGAAAAGGGTTAAATCCATTACTTCCTATTTTTGAAGATGCACCCCCCCTCCATACGTAAATCCCAAACCATAACATTCTGGTCACAATTTAAACAATATTTATTTATAAAAATATTTCTTGAATATTATTCGGTTACTTTTTACCAGACTTTGAATTATGGTACTTTGTGTCCTCCATATGTTTTGACTGACCTTTTAACCACCTAATGAATATTCATGAATGTTCTCAAATTTAAAAGACTTCATAAACCAATGACATCCTGGCTTTTATCTACAAATACATGGAACAAAATAAAACCTACATTACCTTGATAAAGTCCCTGGAAGACGAAACGTGTCAGCTAAGAATAGTTTTTCCTCTTGATTTGTATTCATATATATATATATATATATATATATATATATATATATATATATATAGAGAGAGAGAGAGAGAGAGAGGGGTCCTAAAATAATGTATACACATTTTGAATCGTTATAAATTTTGACTTGTAAGTAAGATTAATACAAGAGAAAGAATACACATTTGAAAATATACAAAGTAAAATATACAAAGAAAAACAATTAATGAGCCAATTGGAGTAAAGTGCCATGCAGATTTAAATTTTTCCCACTTGTGACGAATGCAGCTATCGATGCCAGTTGACATTCGTGTCAGTCAGCTGTTGGCTGGCTAAAAGAATTTTCCGCCAATTCGTGGCAACCGCTATAGGCCAGTACAAAATGGCCGAAAAATTGCCGTAGAAGCGTGAAAAAATCGAGTATTTCTACTATCGATGGGAGTTGGAAAATGCAACGTCGGTCTTGTCTTTGTCGCTAACTTGGAGCATGTGCATGTAAATTTTGGTGCAAATCCGTCGAAAATTAGCCGTGCATTCGTACACACATTTGCCTTTTATAGATAGATATATTATTCAAGGTTTGAATAAACAGCTCTAAATAGAGTCTGCCCAAAATTACCCTTATTGATATATATATATATATATATATATATATATATATATAATAAAGTGAACATCAAGTTAACAGGAGGTGACAGGCTGCTTCATGCTAGACGCAATCGTTACTCGTGGCCTGACGATCAGATTTAAGTGTTGACTTCAATGTTCACTTTTATATTTACGCACGCTCTATCTCTGATATTGAGCACTTTATCCCATAAATATAGCACAGACTTAAGACTATATATATATATATATATATATATATATATATATATATATATATGTGTGTGTGTGTGTGTGTGTGTGGGTTACTAAACGGTGACTATTTATAGCTATATAGCGAGACTCTTCGCGAAAGCGAATTGAGTCACTGTCGGTCACTGGGCGTGTTTCTAAAAATAAATACGCTAAAATCCACCTTCATCCCTACCGTGCGCCGACGGCTTAATGGTTAGAATCTCCGACAGACACCAATTCAGTCGGGTTTTGATCCTAGCTAGAGGCAACCGGATGTCTAGCCACACTGATGAGCTGTGAAACAGCGAAACCGTCTGTCTGTGGATGACATCATATATATTCTTTCAGATATGAAGCAAGCTTTGGTTATTATGAATTTTGACAATGTTATCTTTTTTTTACAGTCTACGATCTTTAAGTAAACATTATGAACTGGGAAAAAACAGTAGCTTCTAGTGGCATTTGAACTCATATAACTTGGAACCTGTGAGATATAGACAATCCTTAATGATTTATTTTAGCAGTCGACAGATCGAATTCAAATTTAACCATATAAAACTTTCTTTCTTGCTGATTTTTTTACATCTCCCACTACTAGTAGTAGAAGTAATAGTCTTAAATTGTTCTACTTTCTTCGGTGAAGCATTTATATTATTCATCGTATATGAAAGAAAGAAGTCCTTTATGCAAATAAATGCATAAAGATATACGCAAGAAACTTGAACGTAGAGCCTAATATCAAATTATTTCTGCTTGAAATGGTTTTTTCCTTATCTATTCGGCATCTATAATTTCGCATGGCCAGATTTCATCTGAACTGTAATCTTTTAGGTTTGCTTACGATTAAGAAGATTGCTATGTTTTTATCCGCTTCATAATCTAAATTTTCAATCTGATTAGTATCCTTATTTTTGTTGTTTTGTCACATCGTTTTGACTCGTGCAACTTCAACCCTATTTAAATGTCAGATTTTTTAATAAAACAAACTACTCTAATTATTTCGGACTAAAATCCTTATCCTTGTTTTGATCACAATATTCTATTTGGTGCGTTCTTTGAGGTATTAAAAAATAATTTACTCATTTTGTTTATTAGACATTAAATTATGTCACTTAATTATGTCTCCATAATTTACTAAACTTTTCAGTTAGTCTGAGGTACAGGGTCTCCCCAAAAATTTGACATTATTTCGTAGGCCAATAATTCTGGCAATTCTTGTTGAAATAACCTCAAATTGTCACAGAATGTATAGAAACAGATCAAGATTTTACATTCAATGTTTTATTTTTATTGTGTTGAGCCATGCCGAAAGAGAAGTCGTTTTGCGTATTAGAAACTGCTCGCCCACAGTCATCCAAGTCACGTGCCTTCACTAGAAAATTTGGAAAAACTTACCCAGCCGTCAAACGAATTTGAACTTGGGACCAAAAATTTAAAGAGGAAGACTGCTTATGCAGGACTAAAGAATCTGGTAAGCCATCATCATCATCAGCGTGTTTAGCAAGAGCTTAACTACCGACTTGACGTGTGCCGTGTCACAGGCGGTGTACATATTGAACACTTAATGAAATCGGTCGCAGAATAAACTTATGATGTTTAACACCTAAACTGTTTAATTTCATTGAACTAGACTTTGTAGTTTTCAAGATAATTGCTTTTAAAATGATGTCGGTTAAATAGAATTTCAAATCAACATTGGAACAAACCAAAACTTGAGACATTTCTTAAATGTAATTTTAACTTTTAAGGTATATATCAATCGTGCAGTAAACTAAACAACAAGGTTTGCTTACGATGAAGAAGATTGCTTTGTTTTATCCGCCTCATAATCTAAATTTTCTTTCATATTTCTTGGTCCTGTGTATATAAACCAAATCGTAAATGAGATTTACTTGACACACACCAATGAGTCAGGTTGTGACACAAAGTCAGTTTTTTAACGTGGGGACCCGAGTGTTTTCACTCGGGCCGCTGGTTCAAACTGGTCATAGCTTGTCCAAGCTGGTCAGAGCAGGCCTAAGCTAGCCATAGCTGGTCTTGGCTTGTCATAGCTGGTCCTAGCTGGTCAGAGCCTGTCCAAATTGGTCAGAGCCGTGATACCACTCGCACAAGGACGGAGCCCTGTGGCAGGTAAGTGAGATTTACTTGACCCCCGACTGAGTCAGGTTGTCACACTAGGTCAGTTTTTAACGTGGGGACCAGAGTGTTTTCACTCGGGCTGCTGGTCTAAGCTGGTCATAGCTTGTCTAAGCTGGTCAGAGCTGGCCTAAGCTAGTCATAGCTGGTCTTGGCTTGTCATAGCTGGTTCAAGCTGGTCAGAGCCGTGATATCACTAGCACAGGGATGGAGCCATGGGACAGGTAAGTGAGATTTACTTGACCCCCCCCCCACTGAGTCAGGTTGTCACACAAGGTCAGTTTTTAACGTGGGGACCAGAGTATTTTCACTCGGGCCGCTGGTCTAAGCCGGTCTAAACTGGTCATAGCTTGTCCAAGCAGGTCAGAGCCGGTCCAAAGTAGTCGTAGCCATGATACCACAAGCACAGGGCTCTGGGGCTGGTAAGTATCCGAATGTGTACACACTCAAACCAAATCGTAAGTTACTGCGAAAGTGGAAATCAAAATATGACTGACTTAAAGACAATGAAGAATGAAGCTTTTAGATTTGTTAATTATTTCCCGCGTCTCTGTAGCAATGGATCGGGAAATATCTTTATTCGATAAAACCTGCATTTTTTGAATGATCAGCCGTCAGTTTTGAAATTTCAAATTTCGGCTGACTTCCAAGACATTTTTTAATTTTTTTTTTATCGATATCACCCCATGCAAGACAGTAAAGAATTACACAACGAATTGCAGTGTGTGAAAGAATTAGAAACAGAAACATTAATAATGCGCGGGAAGAGAAAACCTGAATCATGAGAACAGTAGATAGCGATTGACATTGCATTGAAAATTTTGCAAATTAAAGATGGCTGGAAAGAACGGAGTCGGAAGGGAGTTCCAGAAGCGAGAAATGAGAACAAAGAAAGTGTTAGCATAGAATTTACGGTTACATCTAGCCATTTCAACTGCACTTAATTTCATAAAGTCTAGGTACTATAGCGAAGAACACATCCGAAAAATTAACATGAAAATATTTATAGAAAAGACACAGAGAGGCAACCTTGTGGAAGTGGGAAAGTGACAGAAACCGAAATGCCAGATCAAGATCAATAATATTGCTGATTCTTCTGCTGAGTTTATCAAAGAGCTCAAGGTAAATAACAGGGGCATCGGATCATATGCGGCGGTAATATTCTAAGCATGGACGAATGGTAGACATATTGATATGCAAGATAGATTCTGGAGAGAAAAATTGTCTCGCACGACACAGAGAACCAACTTTCTTAGTTACACCGATAATTGTTTTTAATCAATCTAAGACGATAATGCCACTAAGATGCAAGGGGATACTGGGGGTGTAAGAGAATAAAAATTCCTCTAGAAGAAACAGGATATCTAATCCGAAACTAGAATTAAAGAATAAATCTCTACTCCTGTTCAAAAAATCCTGGAGGAGTGTGAACCGGGCAATAGGTAAACTTATCTTATTTTTTGAAGAAACGAAATAGTGAATAAAATATCAGAGTTTAGGCGGGAACCTTAGGAGTAGAGATTTGATGTAGACTTCGAGAGGACCCGAAACCCAGTTCTAAACAGGAAACAAGGGATAAACTTGTACTCCTATTTAAAAGACGAAGGAGGAGAGTGAGCCGGACGATAGGTGAACCGAGGTAGTCCTATTAGATTTATTTGTTCTTTGCAACCAGACACATTACTATTGTAACCATTTTATGTTGGCATTTTTCATTTTCTACCAAATCACGAAAACTTTGTTCCAAACTGAATTTTGTCTTCAATTTGTTTCGAGGTTTCTATTTGTTTCGCTTTAGCGTTATATCTTCAGTTTTATGTATTAATACAAATGAGAAAGAAATATCTCTTCTCCCGATGATGATGATGATGATGATGATGATGATGATGATGAAAACATTGAAATATTAACATAATTTATTCATGAAACTCTTTCGTTAAACTACAAACACATCTTGTCGAAGCCATCTTCAATTTTATTTCATAGCGAATATAAACAGCATTACTCAAGCTGGAAAGAAATGCTAAAATAAACGAACTGGATTATTATAGAAAAAAAAATTGAACGCTAAATACAAGTTAAAGAATATTGAAGAATATTCTTTTACTCTTTAGACAAAATTAAAGCAACAAAAAATCTTCTCAATGTTTGAATTCAAATCTTTGACATTTTAAGATTCTGGAAAATTCACATCCTTTCTGGAAGTGTGCTGTAGCTTTTCTCATCCATTAAAATCAAAGTTTATTTTTTTACAAATGTATCATGAATTTAACAATTGCCAATGGCGATTAAAGAGTTTTCACAAGTGAAAGTTTTGAATATATCAAGAAAAAGTATCGAGAAGAATCTGATTTTTTTTTGTTTGGAGAAAGGAACAAGTGACTTCTTGTCTATACACGAAGTGTATTACACCTCTGACCATCGGCTCACTCGAGAAGTCTTATATTCTGACCTCACTGACTAACACTCTTCGTCACTCCATAACAAAACAGACTTCAACCTCTTTATATCTCGCCAATTAATAGACCTTCCTGAATTGCCTGATTATTCACCTATCATACAACTGTCTTACTTGGACTGTTTTTCACCCTCTCTGACTACAGGCTCATACGATAACTGCCTTAAAATTCCTATTCTTCGCTTGCACGTGAGCTTCTATATACACCTATGATCTGCTCTTTCTGGATTTGATTTTAAACAACTGTTTATGTTATTTAAAACACGTTTAGGGCTTTATTTTCGAACTAGTACAATGGCCTAGCAAAAAAAATATATATATATTGAGGATTTCCTTTAGTATTGTTTTTATTTAGCAGTAAATATATTAATAACAGATAAAATTAAAACATTTTCATTTAATCGCTTAACAATACTTTCTTTCCTCAATATTTGGTTATTGCATGAAGTATTTGCAATAAAATTATGCCATTAATTTAAATAATTTAATCTAGTTAATGTAAGGTATATTTCATGCCACCAGAATGTTCCGTTTTACATGGAAGCTGTTTTGTGTTTTATCAAGGATTAGTTTATCTACTGATATATTATTAATAATAAAAAAACAAGAGCAACAGCGAGGTAATTCCATAACTCTTGGCGGGGTTTGTATTACTGGCAAACGAAAAGCGAAAATGTGATTCTATAGAAAACAATCCCATTCTATAGGGTTTAACCATAGTCTGGACACATAAACAAAAAAAACATATTTTCAAGAAATTAAATTTTCAACATTTTATTGATTTGGAATATTAACATCTTCAATATGATTTCCATCATTTGTGATTGAAAGGTTGATGTGTTTTGCAAGATTCATGTGAACTCGTTGCAATAACTCCACATTGCCGTCAATTTTAGCACATTGACTCTTGTGCGTCTAATCAAGTGTGTTACATCTGTGATTTTCATTGAGTACACCTTCTCTTTTAAGGGGTTCAATTCTTTCTTCTTTCGATAAAATCATTTTTAATCTGTGTACGTAAAAACAATATAGTTAATGAGATTTAATATGCGTCCAGACTTTAGGTATACATCTGCTCGCCAATAAACGCCATTAGAAATAAGGAAGAAAAGATTAGTTGAGTTTTGGTTGGCAGAAGAGAAAGAAAATGTAGATGGCGATACATCCCCTCAAAAAAAAGTCTGGACGAGACAAAAAATCTCATCTTACTCCTATGCAAACGGGTTCTGTTTAAGATATTCTAAGCTTACAAGATGCAGTATAGGGATGAATACCGTTTAAATTAAGACTACGAGGGAAACAAGAAAACAAAAAAGACGGGAATGTTAATTAAAAAAAATGGATTGATAGAGAAATTTATTTTTATGAATTTAATAGCATTTAATAGAAGCCTTATAAATCTTACTTTGTCATTGACAGAATATAAGTTGTAATATCTAAAGTGAGCTAATTTCACTGGTGTCTCAGCTGCATGAATTTAAGCGTACTACTAGGTTGGCATTTAGGTCCCAACCTTTAACTGTCGAAACAGTTAAATGCAACCGCTTCTTCTACACCAACAGCTTCTCTCGCACTTCCCGATAGTGGAACTCCTTTCCTCTTATTTGCTTCCCTAATGTTGAAACTTGACTAATGCATGGAATAATAATACAACACAAAATCTACTTAGAACAAAATGTATTGAAACAAGAAAGTGTACACAATATTTACATATAGACTTTTGTATATTCCTGGGAAGACCGATCCTGGAGAATGTGTTGACTGAGTCGCAGTCGGGCAGAGTCTCTGGATTGAATCTCTTGATTCCTTCCCCTCTCTTCCCGGCACCAACCATATTTATATGGTCGGCACTCCACTATGCAAATTAGGTGGATCCTACCACAACACCTAATAACTATAAAAATTTAAATGCAATGTCAATCAAAATCTTCTGATGCCTTGAAGTTGTTGCTATATTACATAACCTAAATGTTTGATAATATTATGCATGAAAATACATATCATATTTTGATTTATTTCAATGTATTATACATAAAAATAGTTTACAATATGTCTCACATTATGAGCCACTTTATGTTTTCTTGATATATTTTTTAAAAAAAGCTTATTGGAATCTAAAGTTTAGGATGAAAGCCGATTAATTCTGCGCATATATAAACAATGCCATGTCAATCCAACTAAAAAAAACGATTAAAAATTATGAAAGTCCTTCACCTCTAAGGACGTAATTTAGACGCGTACTTGTTAAATTGCCTTTGAATTTTCACTTTAGCAATGCGATGGTAAAATCTATTCCACGGCCATTGCAATGAACCTATATTTCGCATGTTACACGGTCTATATGTCGACTTTCTATATTCTTTTCTTAAAAAGGCCAACGATAGTCAAAAGTAACTGAAATATAAAACATAATTTCGGTAAATGCACTTACAAGTTTGTACCTGACATTGGGCGACTTATTTGACAATACTAAAAAAAAAACCCCAAAAAAACGAATATATATACTGGGGTAGACTGTTCTAGTTCCACGTGCCATGTTTGATAGATGTCACTTATCAGTTACCTCCTGCTAATTTCCCTCTAAAAGTTCTCCACTACCCTAAATAGGTATTGAACTCACACTCTTTGGGCCCTGTCACTGGATCTAACGAACGCCTTTATCCACTGTGCCATGTGTCCTTGGCACGTGGAACTAGAATAGTCTACCCCAGTGAGCGAAATAAAGGGTTCAGTTCGAAATTCCAACCACCTGAAGAAGGCCGGAGCGTACAACGGCCGAAACGTTGTGATAAATATGGCGACAAAGATGAGGACAATAGTCCGAATAATGTAAATAATGTACATAATACCTCATCTCAGAAATATAGACAGACTCTGAAATATCTTTCCATCAAATAGTCTTAACACTCTGCTACTGGTATTTGTTGTTTTTGTTAAATCGCAAATACAAATACACCAAGTAAATGAAAGAACAAACATAATTCAGAGGAGGGTAATCCGATTTTTTTTATGCAACATATCTATGGTGCATCGATGCAATTACATTTCCAATTTTTTTCCCAAAGAGAATTTTCTTAACATTCTATCAGATTATTGTAGAGATAATTCGCTTTTGAAGGATTACAGTGTCGGATTTTAGTTTCGATTCATTGCTATACGTTCTCGATGGGGATAAACTCTGCGATAGGACCGACCATCAAAGAACTTAAATTTTATTGCCTGAAGTGTAGTCTCTGGAAGCGAGTCGTCATAAAGTTGAGAATGTCAGGATAGATCCATATGTTTTAAGTGTATGGTAGCATAACCTTGCCTGATATTTATCTATAAGACTTAATTGCCTTCATTCAATATAATGAGCTGACGCCGTTTCCGGATACATAAATCCAAACTATGATTAACCCCCTTGCTCAACAGTCGCTCTAATGCATTGCGTTTGCTTACCTTTGATCTGACCATCAGACGAAAGCTTATTAAATTTCGACACGTTACTACATAACACTTTATATCAACGTTCTAAAATCAAAATCATGTTTTTCAGTCAATTGGGATCGTGTTTGCTTATCGTTTTATGAAACATGCTGCGCCTTTGTGAAGGTTACCAGTCCTGTTCTGTTCTTATTTATATTGAAATCCTATTTTTGGTTTAACAGTCATCAGCGCAGAGAGTGGCATCAGTGAACCGACTTCATATTTCCGTGTCGTCTGCTGCGTTCACTTTAACAAAAATACCCTAGGAACCTTTCCCAGCTATGGGCTATTAATAACAAAATAGTTTGGGTTTTCTGCCTATATTTCTGAGATGAGGTATTATGTACACTATTTACATTATTCGGACTATTGTCCTCATCTTTATCGTCATATTTATTACAACGTTTCGGCCTTTCAGTATCTGTCTATATTTCTGAGATGAGGTATTATGCACACTATTTACATTATTCGGACTATTGTCCTCATCTTTGTTGCTATATTTATCACGACGTTTCGGCCGTTGTACGCTCCGGCATTCTTCAAGTGGTTCGAATGTCGAACTGAACCCTTTATTTCGCTCGCTGGGGCAGAGTGTTCTAGTTCCACGTGACATATCTAATGGATATCAGTTATCGCCTGTTAATTCACCTCTCTAAGTTCTCCACTACCTTAACCAGGTATTGAACTCATAACACTTTGGGCCCTGTCACTGGATCTAACGAACGCCTTTATCCACTGTGTCTTTACAAGTTATCAGTTATCTCCTGTTAATTCACCTCTATTCAACAAAGATGAGGACAATAGTCCGAGTAATGTAAATAGACTGGGTTCTTTAGCTTTGGGTAGCAAATTTAGGAAAATAACTAGTCTGAATGTAAAAAGAAAATGCGAAGAAGACAGTGGAAAACCACTTCACTAAAGATTCATGGCAATTCATAGAAAATAAAGGAATGAAGACCAATAATGTAAAGGGACATTTTATTATTGTTATGGGACCTTACCCATAATAACATAATGGACTATTCCATACGTAATAAATACTGCGCCTCAAGAGGAAGCAGAGAGTTCAGTCTGAAGTCGGGAGACCGGCTGACAGGCTGATCGGTTGAACTCTCTACCTTCGGAAGGGCGGAGTCTGTTTCGGGGAGGTAAACCGACCCTGAACCCGTTTATACGGGTTCAAAGGGCATATTTTTGGCCGAACCCACGGGCTCGGAGATCCCACGGGCTCGGAGATCCTACGTTAAACCGGCCTTGTGCTACATGATGCCCTCGTTGGCGGGGGGGGTGACTAAATACCGTTCAGTCTGAAGTCTGGAGTGAGGTCCGTCAGGAGTTCAGTCTGAAGTCTGGAGTGAGGTCCGTCAGAAGTCCGTCAGGGGTCAGTTAGTCGAGTCAGAGACAGTCCGAAATAGAGTCGCGTTCAGACACTTACTACAAGATATTGGAATAGTGATACTGGTCGAGACTAAATGGTTCTCCCTACTAAACCTGATTGTTCGTACTAAGACTTTCTACTTCTCTGTATATATTCCTGTTTGTAATATATCTGTGTTATTCCATATCCGTGTTCGAGTTCTTCTTTATTGGTTCTACCTTCGTCTATTACTGTGGTACAAGGAACCGGACCATAACAATTATATAAAAATATCGATAGAAATCCTCTTCCCTTTAATGTCAGTACCTATTCTTCGAATAGATGCTTTCGCTTGTCCAAAGCACGTTTTATCAAATTAAACACGCCGCTTGTGTTTCAGATTTCTATAACATTGTATTTCGCGAACTTCTATTAGGTGACCATTTTCGCTGATGTTGTTAATGTAATTGCGTGCTTTTAGCTTCTTTTTTTTTAAAGCAAATCACTCCAAGCAAGGCGGAAGTTCCACTAGCACGTAGAGGGTTACAGAGAGTGAGAGCAAGAGTAAAGAGGTGTGTTTGAGAAAAGGATAACGAGAAGGATAGGGATGAAGATCAAGGTATCAGAAGATGTCGATTGACATTACATTTGAATATTTGAAGATTATAGCTATCAGGGAAGCAAGTAAGAGGAAGGGAGTTCTACTGTCGGGAAGTGCGAAAGAAGAAGCTGTTGGAGTAGAAGTGGCGGTTACATTTAATTGTTTTGACAGTGAAAGGATGGGACCGAGATGCCAAATTAGTAGCGCGCTTAAATTCATGCAGTTTGGGAAAGAGAGAAAGTAGCTTGACAGAGCAGTGGCGATGAAAATATTTGTAGAAAAGACAGAGGGAAGTCACAGCACGTCTGTGAGAAAGTGACTGTAGACGAGATGCCAGATCAGGACCTAGCTATTTTAAAAGGAGAATAACATAAATCATTACAGGTTATCACTAAATCTAGTGTAAAATTTCATTCCGATGGTTGTTCATTGTATGGGCGTGTACATGTGTATGTGTGTGCGTACGAATATGTGTGTGTGCGTGTGTAAACTATTGCTAGGGAGATAATTGTCTATATTCAGGAATTAGAGATTAATGACCCTGCCCAACATTGAATACTGACTTTCAAGGCAAGAATTCAGTTTAAATAATACGTACGAATTAATTTAATAAATTTACTCGCTATTCCGCTCGAAACTTCACAAGCATAGACACACACACACACACACACACACACACACATATATATATATATATATATTGGCTATTCCTCATTCAGTAAGCCTTCATAGGTTGCAACAGTACCCTAGCGAAGAGCTCATCCATACAATTACCATGAATGTATTTATAGAAAAGGCATAGAGAAGTAATCTTACGGCGATGTATTCATATATATATATATATATATATATATATGAAGAAATATAGTTTTAAGGTGTGGTATATTTATGGGATAAAGTGCTCAATATCGGAGATAGAGCGTATGTAAATATAAATATAAAAGTGAAAATTGAAGTCAACACTTAGAGGCGACAGTCTGTTTCATGCTAGACGCAATCGTCAGGCCACGAAACATGAAACAGACTGTCGCCTCTAAGTGTTGACTACAATGTTCACTTTTATATTTACCCACGCGCTATCTCCCATAAATATAGCACACCTTAAGACGATATTTCTTCATATATATATATATATATATATATATATATATATATATATATATCATTAAATAAGGAAAAAGTATGAAAATCTTTATAAATTTGACATATTTCGCAATTTTATTTTAGCTTCATCAAAAACTTTTGGGAATCGTGGAGCGTGGAGATATATTTTCAATATATTAAACTCTCGTTTGCTTTACAATTAAATCGCATACTAAAAAGTAACACAATAACAAAACACAAGGAATCAGACAACTCCATGTCATTAACGCAAAAATACAATATAAAATAAATTATAAAAAACGACTGCAAATATTGGAAGCACTGAGCATAAAAATCAAACAAATCGAACAACAATAAATTGTTATCAAATATAGGAACACACATAGTAAATCTATTTTATAAATAAAAAATCGCAACACGAACTGACACGTGACGACGCGATTTTTAAGAAACCGACACAATGTGCAAAGACGCGATATTTGAAAAACAGTGAAACAACCGTAGCATAAAAATAACTGCGCTTCGATAATTGTTCATAAAAACTGAATGTACTCATACATTGAACAATTTGTATTTAAACATTCCCGTCATATATATATATATATATATATATATATATATATATATATATGTGTGTGTGTGTGTGTGTGTGTGTGTGTGTGTGTGCATGTGCGTGTGTGTGTGTCTGTGTGTGTGTGTATTTAGGCAGCAATCCTTCTTTTCATGCACATTTTATTGAAAACGACAGACAAGGTGCTTTTATTTAGTTTTTATGCAATTTTTCATGCGATCTACCATTTTTTTTTCTTTTCGGATGATAAATTATATAAAAACTGTCCGAATGTTCTTTTTATCTGAGCGCTTTCGGCTATACATTTAGCCATTTCAAGGATTAAATATTTTAACTGTTAAATAAGAAATGGTTTGTTGTATGTATGTTTTATAAAACGTTTTCATTTTTCAAAACACGGTCAAGATGTTGTGTCCATGTTCATAGTTAATATTATTAAGTGTTGTTTTTTTGTTTTTATTAATAAGACTTCCATTATTTTTAGCCTTTTTTTGCATGTAGATGATGCTATTATATTAGTGTTGTCAACAAGTATGTTACGTATAGTGTCCGGTAGGTCTCCATGAATATTTAAATGAGATCTAATTGAGCCATGGTCAAAAGGTGTAGAGGAGGAGTGTCAAATATATATATATATATATATATATATATATATATATATATATATATATATATGATAGTAAAGACATTAAAAGTAGTAAAAGCCATCGACAAACCACTTACAATCCTAATCGAGTCAAAGGCATGAATCCATCTCCTCTCCTTCCAGAAATTGTATTACTCAACCATTGTTATCTTAAAAAATTCTTACAATCTAAAAAATATTTTCTGTCTTTAAATAACCTGCAAAGTGTTGATAAACCGTAAAAAACGAACCAATCAATCAATAAAACACTTCAACATTTAGTTGGAAGATGAAACTGAAAATTATCAGTGATTCCTATAATTTTTGATTCCAATATCTACATTGCATCTCACTCTTCCTCTATCTCTCCCCTCCCTCCCTCACTCATATATATATATATATATATATATATATATATATATATATATATAATAATTGTATTTGGTTAGGGGCATTCCCTCTTTTATACAGTTTTCATTAAAACGATTGAAAAACGTAGTGCAGTTAAGATTTTATTTAATTTTTCATTGCATCTCGCCCTCCCTCTCCGTCTATCTCTCTCTCCCTCTCTCTCTCTCTCTCTATATATATATATATATATATATATTTAATTGTGTATTTGGTCAGTATTCCCTCTTTTATACAATTTTCAATTAAAAACGATTCGCAAGGTACTTGCGGTTAAGATTTTGTTTATTTTTTCTTGTGTTCCTATAATTTTCTTCTTTTGTGGGCACAATTGTCAGACAAAAAAAAAAGAGAATGGCTGACGGATTTAGAGACTTCCTGGAACGACCATATTTTTTTTTCGGCATTTTAGTAAGTGATTCTGCACTATACTCAAGATAGAATTTAATTCGAGTGGTTACTCCGGGAAACAATCTTTTCCGTTAAAGCCACCTCTATAATGATATCTTTTTTTCTTTCCATCTTAGCCAGGAAGCCTTTTTGAAAACCCGCTATTTTGGCCGCTCAAGAAAATCGTTCCTGCACAAAAGATCTGGACTGATTCGTCTACCGAAGCCAGTCGTCTTTTAAGCCGTTAAACACAAGCGGATTTCGAATCGATTTCAGATAAATTGTGAAAGGTTTGGAGCAATTTACCGATCGAAAATAACTAATCATCCACTCAATTCAATTTCGTCAGAGAGAGTTTTATTAATTCATCGCTAATATTCCTAAATTGATGATAGTGATCGAACCCTGACGTCGGCAAAATGATTACCGTGCTGAGAGAAAGCAGTTCAATGTGTGTGTTTACAGAATTAACTCTTATCTGTATATGCGTGTGTAAATTCAAGACAAACAGAGAGCCTTTTCTATGCCAAGCCACAACTATGTCTGTATGTACGCGTCAGTATACATTCACGTTTTATGTTTAAATGATCGTTTACATCAATTTGAAACAATTTCTCACATTTCTTGATAATTCTTTAATACGCCATTCTTTTCTGTGTCGATACGAATTCTTTACATATTCTCATGAAGTTCCTAAACGAATATACGTTTCTCTTTTCCTACGTTCAGAAGAATAGGTAATTTGCTCTATAAAAAAAAATAATTCCTACAAATTTCAAAAAGATCTATGTTTAATTTTTTTATGGCGTGTATTTATTTTCAAATCATTTCTTCGTCCATATATTTTGAATATATATATATATATATATATATATATATATATATATATATATATATATAATCATTTATTCGAAAATTATAACATAAAATGTTAAAAAATCACTACAAAAATAGCCATTTTGTTTCAACACTTCTAGGGTCTTCTCAAATGATAGTGTTGAATGTAGAATAAAAAAAGCTTTTTTTATTCTACATTAACACCATCACTTGAGAAGACACCAGAAGTGTTGAAACAAAAATAATTTTTGTAGTGATTTTATAACGTTTTTCTCTTATAATTTTCGAATAAATGATTATATTTGCTTTACTCAGTATTGAACAATCTTTTCAGAATAGTATTTGTTGGTTATTGGAATTTATTCCGTATACACCAATCCTATACTTGGATATATATATATATATATATATATATATATATATATATATATATTAAGAAATGGACAAAGTCCGACAATTTATTTATTAAAGACATTTTTATGTTTAACGTTCTTTTTATAGATACAAGTATTTAAGTAAATTCTCTGTTTATAATTTTCATAGATGAAAAATCGGACATTCAGGCCTGTAAATGTTATTTAATACTGTTTATTATAAACAGAGCATTTACTTAAATACTTGTATCTATAAAAAAAGAACGTTAAACATAAAATGTTTTTTAATAAATATAATATATATATATATATATGTGTGTGTGTGTATATATATATATATATATATATATATATATATATACACAGTTGCGGCCAAAATGTTCAGAACGGCATTGTTTTCGTCAGAAAAGTAGATATAATCTTTTATCAAAGTTGTTTTATATTCTATAATTTTTACAGACAATAAATACGATATTATTTGTTATTGTCTGAGATTTTGGTGTAATTTGAGAATATAATACAAAAGTTATGGATGATTTTGTGATTTACTTTAAAACCCATGGCGACCAAAATGATCAGAACGGTTGCTTTTACTTTGTGTTTTAGTCTATTTAACCGGCGAACTTAATATAATGCCACTTACCCTGTTACCAATTCGTCAGCAGATTATTAAGCTTCGAAAGAAGGATAATTTAAGTATTGGGTCTATTGCAAAGATTGTTAACTAGTCAAAAAGTGTTGTTCACGGTATTCTTAAGGTCTACGATGATTGTGGTTCGTGTGAAGCAAGCAAGTCTCTACAGGTAGGCCAAGAAAAATGACCAACAGAGAAGATAGTGCCATGGTAAAGTTGGTTAAAAAGGACAGATTTAAAACTGCTGCTGCTGTTTCTCGGGAAATGAGCATTGTACTGAAGAAAACTTTATCTCGAAAAACTGTGTCTCGTCGTTTAGTTGAACATGACCTACAAGCAAGAGCACCTGCAGTGAAGCCACTGATCAGCTCCAAGAATAAAAAATGTCGTCTTACCTTTGCAACCGAACATGTGTTGTGGTCTCAAGAAAAATGGCAAACTGTGCATTTCAGTGATGAATCTAAGTTTATGTTCAGATGGTAAATGGTACGTTCGTCGAAAAGTAGGTGAAAAATTGTTGCCTAAATGCCTTAAGACTAGTGTTAAATTTGGTAGAGGAAGTGTCATAGTTTGGAGGATGATATCTGGAGATGGTGTGGGCTCTTTGGTGTGATTACATGGAAAGGTAAATGCAGGAGTTTATAAACAACTTGTAAAAGATCAGGTCTTGCCTGTGCTGAGAAATTCAACTAAGCGACCACCCATATTCATTCAGGATAATGTCCTCTGTCACAAGGCTAAAGGTGGTCATGAACTTCCTCAAGGCTGAAAAGGTTATTGTTATGGATTGGCCTGCTCAAAGCCCAGATCTCAATCCTATTGAAAATGTGTGGAATATTCTAGGAGAACGTTCGAAAGCCAAAAATCCTAAAACAACCGAGCAATTATGGAATCCCCTTCAGGAAGAATGGAATAAGATCACCCAGCAAGAAATTGAAAATTTAATTTCCTCATGCAGTCGAAGATGTCAAAGTGTGATTGAAGCTAAAGGACTTCACACTAAATATTAAATAATTCCAGTATTCTCTGTCATTTTTTATTATTTTGTTATTTTTTTCAACCGTTCTGATCATTTTCGCCACCATGGGTTTTGCAGTAAATCACTAAATCATCCATAACTTTCGTATTATCCTCTCAAATTAGACCAAAACCTCGGACAATAACAATTAATATCGTATTTATTGGCTGTGAAAATAATATACAACAACTTTGATAAAAAATTATATCTACTTTTCTGACGAAAACAATGCCGTTCTGAACATTTTGGCCGCAACTGTATATATATATATATATATATATATATATATATATATATATATATATATATACTACAATGGTAATAAGTTCTCATCATTTTATAGTAGAAATGCCTAAATTTATTGTTCTCACTTGTCGCCTGTAGAGCTCTCATCCGGCTTCTTGCTTTCCAGTCAACATTGATCTTCAAAAATTTAAATGCAATGTCAATCGTTATCTACTGTCTTCTTGATTCCTCTTCCTTTTAATGTTCTCACTTCAGGCTTGTGGAACTGTATTCTAGCTTCTTGGTTTCCAGTCAACATTGATCTTCAAAAATTTAAATGCAATGTCAATCGCTATCTACCGTCTTCTTGATTCCTCTTCTTTTATTGGTCATATTTCTCGCCTGTAGAACTCCCTTCCGGCTTCATGCTTTCCAGTCAACTTTAATCTTCAAAAATTTAAATGCAATGTCAATCGTTATCGTCTGTCTTCTTAATTTTTTTTTTCTATAATTGTTCCCTCTCCTTAATAGTTTTTTTTTCTTATTCTCAAATTCTATCAAAGTAACCCCTTGTATCTTAGTTACTTTATTGCCTTACTTGGCGCGGGGGGGTGATTCAAAAAAAGAAATATCTGTATAATTTTGCTGTACATTCCACAAGCTGTACGATCATCATAATTTTGATTTCTTTATGGCGTAGCTTTTTAAAAACTCTTTTAAAATCTAAAATATTGCCATTATATTGAAAATCAAACAGGATATTGTGCTATTTCCGCAAATACCAGATCGCAAATCTCACGACATTTTACTTGGAAGAATTTTAATCGTAATCAGTTTTACATGATGATAAATTCCTAAGTACGGCCATGTACTTTTGGATGAGTGTTTTTTTTCCATCGAGACACAATCTCTAGACAGATTTCCAATTATGGCTAAAGAGTTTCTATCGTGTAATGGACTTGAGGACAGCTGACTACGCCCACGCATAAACATCGACGGCTTCCAAGCAGTTCCGGTTACCCAATTTCAGTAACAGGATTTAGGTAAACCTGTAGTGTAGTTTTCATGCATTTCCCAACGATACCGTACGCTGGCATCGTCTCACCAGGAGTTATCTTCGTGTTATAGTGAAACACACCTATTCTATTGCTAATAGACTCTCCAACCTATAATAAGTAGTAGTAGTAGGAAGTCGCTCAGTGAGTCGGTCAGTCAGTCGACTGGCTGATCGGTTGAACTCTCTGCCTTTGGACGGGGAGGAACCCGAAGGAGGCTACACCGAAGGGCGGATTCTCTTTCAGGCAGGTAAACCGACCCTGAACCCGTTTATACGGGTTCAAAGAGCATATTTTTGGCCGAGCTCACGGGCTCGGAGATCCCACGGGCTCGGAGATCCCACGTTAAAAAGACCTTATGCCACACGACGCCCTCGTGGCGGGGGGGGGGGTGACTGAATATCGTTGGTCAGTCAGTCGACTGGCTGATCGGTTGAACTATCTGCCTTCGGGCGGGGAGGAATCCGAAGGAGGTTACGCCGAAGGGCGGAGTCATTTTCGGGGAGGTGAACCGACCCTGAACCTGTTTATACGAGTTCAAAGGACATATTTTTGGCCGAGCCCACGGGATCAGAGATCCCACGTTAAACTAGCCTAGTGACTAAATATCATTGGTCAGTCAGTCTGAGTTCAGTGTGAAGTCGGACGAACGGCTGACCGGTTGAACTCTCTGCCTTCGGGCGTGGAGGAACCCGAACGAGCCTACGCCGAAGGGCGGAGTCTCTTTCGGAGAGGTAAACCGACCCGTAACCCGTTTATACGGGTTCAAAGGGCATATTTTTGAGATCCCACGTTAAACCGGCCTTGTGCCACATGATGCCCTCGTGGGTGGGGGTGACTAAATACCGTTGGTCAGTCAGCCGATGTCGGACGACCGTTAGTCGGATACTAAAGTATCAGCGACCACAACTAGATTTCTCTGCGTCATTACCTATTATATCAATTATATTTGTACGTCGAACCTATTTTAGGACCGTCTTAGTACAAATACAAGCCTCCACTGTGAAACTACTCTACAAAACTTTTTGACTAATCATCTATAGCGAGATTGTGACAAGGGTCCAATGGCGGGCCTGGATCTAACCATTCAGCCTGGCGTTCATCGAAAAAAAAATATCAAAGCATTACGCCTAAACAACTAATAAAATGTTTGTCTTCGGTATAAGTTTCCATGTTCTTACAACACAACATAAAAATAGTGGAAAGTAATTGATACTCGGTGGACTAATAAAAGAAAACTCGTGAAAGGAAATTGAATTTTGAAACTTTCTGATATAATTAAGACGTATACAGAATGCGATGGATAAATTATCGTCCAAATTACACAAACATGAAAATAATACTGATATCTCGTTTTAACTTATATTTACCAAAATTTCACAAAAAACATCTTGAAATACTAAGGAACAAATTTATGCCTCCATGTTAAGTCTGGGGCCGACACCAACAAATGTGACAGTTCTTTTCTCATCAGAACGATCAGAGTGAGTTTTTCGAGCTGCCGTACTTTATTAATCACCATTAGACTCATCCAACTCTTTCCGAATCCTCTGCACAGTCAACAGATTGCCACCCAAACATTCTAAAATATTTGTTTTGGTGATTACAGCGCAAATGCCAAGCAGTACATCATGCCGTTTCCAAATTTCTGGCGGAGTCAATTGCATCATGGTGTTCTTTTCCTCACAGACGGTGCCCAGCTGACCCTACTATAATGTGCAGTCGACAAAATCAAAAGCAAACAATACGGACGCGCTAAATTAAAAACATAAAATAGGGAAAATTTACCCATCGCACCATATATATATATATATATATATATATATATATATATATATATATATATATATCAACCATTCGCCCTTGCATGGAGTATTGCTGCCATATATGGTCAGGGGCACCTTCTGTTTACCTCGGAGTTCTTGACAAGATCCAGAGACGGATATGTAATATAATTGGCCCTGATCTGGCATCTCGTCTACAGTCACTCTCTCACAGATGCACCATCACCTCTCTCTGTCTTTTCTACAAATACTTTCATGGTAATTGCTCTGATGAGCTGCTTTCACTGGTTCTCAGACTCCATGAATTCAATCGCCCTACGAGGCCTGCATCCCGCTCTCACCCTTTCACTGTAGAAACTTTTAAATGTAGCCGTCTCTTCTACTCCAATAGCTTTATACCTCGCACCTCTCGCCTGTGGAACACCCTTCCCAGTTACTGTTTCCCTGAGAGCTATAATCTCCAACTATTCAAATGTAATGTCAATCGACATCTCCAGTTACCTTGATCTATCCACTATCCTTCTCCTCATCCTTTCTTCTATCACTCCTATCTGCTCTCGCTCCAAATCTTCTGCAACCCCCTGCATCCTAGTAGCTTCACGCCTTGCTCGGGGTGAATTCTTGGAACCAGCGAATGCAGCTCCTCTGAGCAATGACCATGAAAGTATTTCTAAAAAAGACAGAGAGAGGCGACGGCGCGTCTGTGAGAAAGTGACTCTAGACGAGATGCCAGAACAGGGCCAATTATATTACATATCCGCCTCTGGATCTTATCAAGAACCCCGAGGCAAACAGAAGGGGCTCCAGACCATATATGGCAGCAATACTCCATGCAAGGGCGAATTGTTGATTTGTAGATCTGGAGGATCGAATCCGGGGAGAAAAATTTCCTGGCGCAGCACAGGGAGCCAACTTTCCTTGCGGTGGACGAAGCAATTGACTCAATGTATTTGTTCCATCTCAGGTCAGCCGTCAACGTGAGACCGAGCAGCCGCAGAGAGGTGCTCTCGAGAAGTTGACCGTCAGACATTCTAATGGGGGGCAGGGTAGGATCTCTGTGGTGATTAATAGAGGGCAGTTTTGTTTTTGAAGCATTAAAGTTGACCAGCCAATTCCTGCCCCAGCTCACAATCGATTGGAGGTCCTTTTCAAGGCGCATGGCCAGGTTAGTTTTGTCAGTGACACTAGATTTGTTTTTGAGGCAGGAATAAATTGTGGTGTCATCCGCGTAGATGCCAACTTGGGAATTTATAGCATCAGGAAGGTCATTTATGTAGATAAGGAATAGAGTGGGGCCTAGGATGGAACCTTGAGGAACACCTGCGTTCGTGGGATAGGAACTGGAGGAGAATCCGTTGAGAACGACCTTCAATTCACGGTTTGACAGGAATGATTGTATTAGGTTATATAATCGACCTGTAATACCATAACCCTGGTGCTTGCGAAGAAGGCCGGCATGTTAAACTCTATCAAACGCTTTGTAGATGTCTAGGGCCACGGCTCGAGCTTCCCCGTTATTTTGAAGAGCTTGGTAGACAGTTTCAGCGATGGCCGTAAGCACATCACCTGTAGATCGGACAAAGTGGAAGCCATATTGCTTGTCTGAGAGCAGATCATGGGATGTAAGGTGGTTAACTACTTCGGCATTGATTAGGGCTTCGAAGACTTTGCCGAAGAGGCTGATAGGACGGCAGTTAGAAGGGTCAGAGGGGTCGCCAGAGTTCTTGAAGACAGGAACAATCGAAGAGGACTTCCAGCAGCCAGGAAAACAAGATTCCCTGAGGCAGTAGTTATATAGTTTAGAGAGGGCGGGCGCGCATTTCTTCAAGACAGTGGCTGGTATCCCATCCCCACCATTAGCCTTGTCGGGGTCTAAACTGGAGATAATGCCCAGTACCAAAGACGGCGTTATGTGTAATCCACTCAATAGGGCCTCAGTTCTAAGAGGGAAGTCGAGTATGGGTACACCAGAAGAGTCGGGCGTTGAGTTGAATGAAAATTTCCGAGCAAAGCATTCAGCCTTGTCGGCAGAGGAGGTCAGGACTTCAAACTGGTTGAACAAAGGAGGTATAGAGGGTTTGCAATTGTTCAGTACGCACTTGGAGAGACGACAATAATCTTTGGAGCCAAATTTGCGAGATGCAATACGCTCCTTCATCCGAGCAGCAAATAGTGACTTAGCTACGTTGAGGACACGCTTACACTCGTTACTGGCGGAGGCAAACAGATGTCTATTGCAGTCCGACATGTTGCTACGAAATAAGTGAAAGAAGTGGTTCCTATGGGCAATGGCGGCTTAGCAAGCAGCGGAGAACCAAGGGGAGGAGATCGACTTGACCCTATATTTCTTGCACATTTTTCGACTGGGAGCGTAAAGACAACATCCCAGGGGACATCGCGGAGGAAATCACGGAACGAGTCTCAATCAGCTCGTTGATAGTAGAACGAAGTTCGAGGTAGGAGGTTCTTTGCAGGGGGTGGAGTTGAAGGAGATGTTAACAGATACTACAGCATGATCGGAGTTTCCAAGAGGGCAGAGTTGCGTGGCGCTACAAGACTCGGGGATGGAGGTAAAACACAGATCGAAGAGAGGCCTTACCTTCCCGGTTGAAGGCAAAACGAATGGGGAAGTTAACTATCTGCGTGATGTCATCCTCAAGCGAATTTTGGAGACGATTGAGGATTCTTTATATATATATATATATATATATATATATATATATATATATATAGGTAACTATACTCGTCTCGAAAAACCTTCGAATTATTGATTTGCCAATAATCAAATCAATCTCGAAGGAGAAAAAGGTTTTAAAAAAAAGAAAGAGCTAGGAACATGAAAGTCTTTCGAAAAAAATTGCACTGATGCAGGTTCGAAGCCCAAAGAAAAAACCCCAATACGAGTAAACAACTAACTAACAAAAGAGCTCAATACAACCGTAGAGCAGCTTTCCCTGACGATCCGCTTAGGTGAAACCTGGGTAGGTTGGTCTGGCCCACTAGGTTTGGTTATATATATATATATATATATATATATATATATATATATATATATATATATATATATATATAATAAAATAATAATACGATGCAAACATCGCAAAGTTTACACTTTTAAACAACCATTAAAAACTATAATAGTGAATGCGATAACAAACACAGGTCTACAATTAATGTTTATATTATTTGAAGAATAATTTTTTGCAATATATGCAAATGAATGCTTCATAGTTCCTTGTGTTATGACAAAGCGAATTTATTATCAGTCACGAAACACGAGCTTTCTTCACAGCATAGTGAATAAATGTCGTCAACTCTTCTTTACTTTTATTTATAGTCACTGCACCAACTGACACTAAGAATTTTAGCAAAAAGATAAAAAATATCTTTTACTTCTATTTTGGTACAATGACACTTTGATATTTAATTGAAATTTAATCGAATTTGCTGCTGAGTGAAGTTGAATGTTTATAAGTTGAATTCTGGTTTGAAAAAGAAACGAAACACAACAGACAATTCATTTAAATTTCTGTCTTCAATACTGAGATGAGGATATATCGTTATTTACACCAGTTCATCTCACAATAGTGGTCCGCGGACCCGTGCCGGCACGCGGGCTATCAGCTACCGTCACGTGGCCAGTGTCCAGGCCATGCTTATGAATCATTTGCAAAGATTAAGGTTATATAATTGTTTTTTTTTTGTGTGTTAATAAACTGCTTATTTTTTTATTACTTTTTATGTTTTGATATTCAATTATTTTTGCAAAATAAATGGAAGATAAAAAACACTCAACTTTTATTATATTCATTATACGAAGAAAAATATACAGAAAAAACAAACAAAAATCTTAATATGCAATTATGCTGTATTAATGTTAATATAAAGTCAACGTCGGACGCTTCGCTCTATTTTAGACCATCATCAGGACGTATTCATTAAACATAATTAACATTAAAACATATAAAATTCAACATGAAAAGACGATGGATATAAGAGCACAACTAATCCAAACAGATAACTGAAATTTTTATAAGATCAGCGTTCCGTTTAAATATGATCACGTCGTCGTCACGTGGGCGATGTTGTGAAAACGTATTCGAAGATGATTTCAAAATATTAAAATATTAAAAAAGGTCGATTAAACTATTTTATATAAACAGTTCAAGAAATCCCTTCCGTTGATATAGGAATTCCGTTGATATAGGAATACGCTTAAAGTCCTCCAGATCAATAGGTTCTTATATCTTCATGGAACAATTTTAAACAGTTTGTTAAAGTCCTTTCCTTACTTGACGTTACAAAGCAAATCAGGTTTGTATTTCAGTAGAAAGTATGTAAGCAAATAAATATAGATCCGACAGTATGAAGAAAAATATACGATGGAACAATTTTAAACAGTTTGTTAATAAATCCTTTCCTTACTTGATCAATAGATTCTTATATTTTCATTAGAACATCTATATCCATATATTTGCTTACATTCATTATATATATCGTTTCCGGTATAAATTAATATTACCACGAAATATTACAGATACGTGACACATTAAGAAAAAAATGTTAGTCCGCCATATCAGATAGTTTAAGAAGCACCGAATTACACTAATTATATTCTGATTATTGTCGTCAACTTAGTTGTGATTATTATAACGTGCCACACAAGCAGAACTTAATCATGGCTGTCAGACAATTTCTGCGACCACATCACACCGTATATCTAAATGCAGTTCTACCAGTCTTAACCTTCAAGGCCATACAACGCACATTGTAGCAAACCACCTTCATTGCCTTTCACTCATGCAGTTTCTTTGTCTAAACAACTTCTCGATGGAACCGACTCCGAGGAGAATATTTTTTCGCTCACTGCAATCATAACATTTTCAAGACTAGCTTTAAACGTTATCTTATATATATATATCCGCATATGTGTCCCTTATACTGTAATGCTCTAGCTAGAGTGACTCCCTGTGCATTGTACAAGATGAACGTCACTGCATATATATATATATATATATATATATATATATATATATACTAAGTAGCCAGTCAAACCTAAACGGATCTTCGCGACGTAAGTTTTGCTCTACTTATGTATTAAGCACGTTACGTTTAGTCTTTACTAGTTTTGTTTTTTTCTTTGGATTGTAACTCAAGTACTTGACGAGAGGATTCGTACCGTGTTATGTTCTTGGTTTTTTTTAATTTTTATTTTCAACTTTTTCCTCGGACATCAATTTGTTATATTACAAGTTGAGCTAACCTAGGTTTTCCAAACGAGTATTACCATTCAAATATATATATATATATATATATATATATAAAATCCGAATATGCAAGTATGCTGTTTTAATGTTGTTTCAATGTCAACGTCAGACGTTTCGGTCTAGTAGACCTTCTTCAGGACATAGTTATTAAAAAATAATTAAAATTGGACGATATTCAAGTCAATATGAAAAGACGATAGACATAAGACTAGTCAAAACAGAATAACTGAAATTTTTAAGATCAGCGTTCCGTTTCACAATATGATCACGTCGGCGTCACGTGGGCGATGTTGTGAGAACGTATACCTAAAATAAAGTATATTTTAAATGAAAAATAATTTTATTTTAAATTTATCGCCCACATGATGGATGAATGGATGGGGATATGTTTTCATTTTCGAACACAGTTAACATGTTGTGGTCGTTTTTATATTTGCTATTGAGAGGTGTGTTTTCTTTTTTATTATTATCTATGTTCGGAAAAGATACAAATTTGCAATATATATATATGCAGATATGTACGAAAATAGGAAACAACACGTTAGGTAAATAATCTGGAGTTCTTTAGTATTTTTGTTTTTATTTAAAAAAAAAAAACATTGCTCCATACAAAGGTAGAGCTTAAATTATAAGTATTTTAAAAAAATATATGATTCCTTCGCTACATAAGAGTTCTCATGTTTCAAAAACGAGAGTCGAAAACCTCAATATAATTATTAAAATTAAATTGAATTGAAGTATCAAGCCCTTTTTCACCCTCAAGTGAAAATTTGGGAAATTTTCGGCTCTCGTTTTTGAAACATGAGAACTCTTATGTAGTGAAGGAATCATATTTTTTTAAATAATTATAAAATATATATATATATATATATATAAATATATATATATATATACGAATACAAGATTGTTATAGATGGAATAAACTTCCAGGTACCAAAAACACTATTTTTAAAAAAGTGCACAGTAAAGAGAATATAGCGAATAATATTTATTTAACAATTATAACATAAGTATGTTCTTATAAAAAATATCCTTTTTGTTTCAACCCTTACCACTTGACAAGATACCAGAAGTGTTGAAACAAAATGGCTATTTTCTAATGATGTTATAATATACTTATCTTATAATGATATATATATATATATATATATATATATATATATATATATATATATATATATATATATATATATACTAAATTAATTGATTTAAAATATGCTTTTTTTGCTGCACAGTTCTAACCATGTTTCAAAAATGGAAGCAAAAAGCTACGAATTTAATTTTGTAATTAAATTAAAGACAGTTCCATTTCATCCTCAATATATATCTTACTGTTCGTTCTTCATATATATATATATATATATATATATATATATATATATATATATATATATATATATATATATATATATCTTTAGAGAGAACAGTAAGGAATCTCCAGTGCAAGATAAATGAGCGCAATGCTTTATCTCCAAACTTAAGGTAACACGAAAGTGCAATAATGTTTTTAAGGAGTTGTCCCACTAGTCATTGTGTGGTTTTTAAAGGATACTTAGAATGCTGCCGATTTGAAAAGAAAGACTACATGAAGGAGCCTCTAAATTTCAAGGAATCATTTTAAAGGAGAGTTTAAATACAAAACGTTATATAAATCTGTGCATTAGTTTCTGACTCACGGAGAATTGAATGCTCGCTAGTAATCTGCTGCTAAATGGCTCCAAGCATCATTATACTTCTGAGCGATTCGAACTTATCTTTAGGATAATTCTCGCTTACTCTCTGGTCTGTCTTTCTTTGTATTCAATCATAAATGTCTATTCTGGGTAAGGAGCTCCTTATCTTCTTTCTCGATCAGATCTGCCGAGCCTCCAAACGGTAAAGCAAATGAATTTTCAAACCAATCAGATCGTTTCCTGAAAATTTTAGCCAATAAAGACGATTTTAGGAATGAGTACGTCGTCTGGAATTAAAAATAAATAAATAAAAAGCTCGGCATCACGTTTTGGAGGAATGATTGTCAAACCTGTCTAGTAGGTCATTATAACTGAGTTCGATCCATAATTGTGGCCTCCCGTCCTGGGTATGTCTATAAACTACATCCGCGTCCTTCTAACAGCAAGGACTCTGATCAGAAGGTTATGAGGAGCGTGGAACAACCTCTTAATTGCTGGTGTTCCCAGGTCCACCCCGACAAAGATGAGGACAATAGTCCTAATAATATAAATAGTGTATATAACACCTCACCGTCCTGGTTAAGACGTTAAACTACATCCGCGTCCTGGGGGAAAGACGTTAAACTACGTCCAGCAGCAAGGCCTCTGATCAGGAGGTTTTGAGGAGCGTGGGACCACCTGCTCATTGCTGGTGTTTCTAGGTCCATCCTGACCCGGGGTGGTAGCGCCTGTTAGGGTCCCAACTATGGGCAAATATTTAACTCCCCAACTGGGGTCAAAACACTATGTAAATGTAAAAATAGGTTTTAATACCAGAAATACTTTTTAAAAAATATTTATTACCAGCAATTCATTTTTGAAAAAAAAAAGATATTACCACTATATATTTTTGAAGAAATAATATTACCAAAAATAAAAATGTTGTCGGCATTGAATAACACATTGAGTTTGGTAAGCCGTAAAGCAAACCAAATCAAACCAAATAAGTGTGACCTCATTTAAGTAAATTTGTTTAAGACATGACATCTTAAGTTTATGACCAGCAACCGAAACGTTGTGATAAGACAAACAAAGGTGGGAATATTAGTCTACGTGCAAATATTTCAAATAATAACTGTGCAATAATAAATACGCGTTTTAAATATTTAGGTGCAATCTTGTCTAAAGCTTGTACCTGCAACTCGAAAATGTGCACACTGATTGTCGCAGCCATGGCAGCGATAGCCAAATTGACCAGACGACGGAGGAGCAAAATCAACTTTCAAACAAGGTAGAGAGTGTACAAATCGCTGGTAGTCTCCATTCTCCCATATGGATGTTAAACGTAGACACTCGTGACAGAAGCAGAGAAAAGGATCCAAGCGTTTGAGAACAAATGCACGAGAAAACTCCTTGGCATCATCTATTGAGAATACAAGACTAATAGGTTTATGCGGAAAAAAGGGTTGAAAGTTTTGTGCGTCACCAGGAACAAATTATCGTCACTGTCAAACATATAAATATGGCGTGGTTTGGACACATTACAAGGCACGACAGCCTGTGCAAGACCATCATGCAACGCACTGATGAAGGTTGACGTAGGAGACAACGTCAATGTAAACACTGGTTGGACAATTTCAATTTCAGGTATGACTAGACAAGAACTGCTTATGGCTGCCGTTAATAGACAGTTGTGGGAAAGAGTGCGGCGTGTGCATTCGGACCCCCCCCCCCACCGATTACGAAAGTCAAGGGGATGATGATGATGATGATGATGATGATGATGATGATGATGATGATGAGTAAATACGAACAGGAAGAGATTTTTCCTTAGATATAGAGACCGGAAAGAGAACAATCAAACCCTATAGATTAAATAAAGGGTTCAGTTCAAAATTTAAGCGGCTCGACAAAAAAGGCCGGAGGACTCAACGGCCGAAACGTTTTCATAATAAAAAAACAAAAAGGAGAACATTATTTTCGGAAGTAAATAGTGATAACTGTATACAAGCTACAAATGTTTTTCAATCATTTCACCCGAAGTAAGTCTGTATAGCTACTAAAACACAAGGGGTTACTGAGTGTGAAAGAATTTAGCAAAAAAAAAAAAAAAACGAAAAAAAGAAATATTATTAAGGAGCAAGTAGACAGTACATAGCGACTGACATTGCTTTCATATTGTGGAGATCAAAGTTGGCTGGAAAAAAATGGAGGCCAAGAGTTCCACAAGCGAAAGGTGCAAGGAAAGAAACTAGAAAGCATAGAATTTACGATTAAATCTAACCAATTCAACTGTGAATTGATGAGAACATGTTAACAATTTACAGAGAGAAACAAAAATGATGCTTAGAAGGCCGAATGATTGTTAAATTATTTCATGATATCATTTAATTTTAAAAGTACAATTTAAGAACGAGAAAATAAATATTAAATAAATTAGAAGGATTTAAGAGAAATAACAGAAAGACAAGATTGATTAAGAGCTATAAGAAACAGAAAGTTGTGGAGAGCCATAATCACCTACGTCCTGAGGGAACACGTCACATAAAGAACAAGAATTTGTAAGATTGGTGTGACGTGATCTTATTCGCAATTTATTTGATAAAACTGATCTCTTCGAAAATGGGGTGACTAATATTGTAGTCTAGTCAAGAATCGAAAATAACGATCAACATGTCAAGAATACATTTTTATTTACTGAGCCAATAAGATAATGATATCTGTCTTCAATAAACACATATTAAATAAGTATTAAATAACAAATCATATGTTAAATAATCAGAGTGAATATGCCCCTACAGTAGAGCAAAGATGAACTATCTTGTTATGTTGGTGAATTCGATTCTTAATGAGTGCCAAACGAGAATACGCTCAGTTTTGAGGGGGTAACACCTTGCTTTTTGCATAGTTGCAAGTTTTCTGTTGGCGCTATAAATCGTTGTTCAAGTTCAGGTAAAGTCTATGTTTTGAATGCTGATTCTCAAAGCAATACATCCCAAAAGCTAAGCACTGAAAAATAGAAAAAAAAATCTCTAGAAACAAGGAAACGTTTGTTAAATATGACGTGTAATCTGTCTTCTTATGTCAGTGAGTACTGGACAATCTCCCCAAAGATTAAGAAGAGACTTGACACAACAGACACTTCTACAAAAGAATACTGAGGAGACCATTGACTGAACATGTGAACAAAGACGATGTTTTAGAAAATGGAAACAAAAAGGAAACTTATACTTAACATCAGAAAGAGGCAGTTGAGATTTCTCCAGCACATAATGAAGACGAAAGGCTTGAAAAATCTTATAATGAACACGGTTTAAGAGAAGTAACAGAAAGACAAGATTTATTAAGAGCTATAAGGGACTGGAAGTTGTGGAGATACATAATCGTCTACGTCCTGAAAGAATACAGCACATAAAGAACAAGAATTTGTCCAGAGACGAATAGGCAATATGATAGGTCTGGCATCTAGTCTACAATCGCTATCCCACAGACGTGCCGTGGCCTCCCTTGTCTATTCTACAAGTATTTTCACGGCAAATGTTCCGACGAGCTACTTTTGCTGGTTCCCAGACTGCATGAATTTAAGCGAGCTACCAGGCCGGACCACACTTTCATTGCCAAAACGGTTAAATGTAACCGTTTCTTCTACTGAAACAGCTTCCTCTCCAACATTTCCTGTCTATGGAACTCCCTTCCCCTTACTTGCTTCCCTGATGACCATAATCTTCAAAAATGGTGTGACCAATATTGTAGACGAATCAAGAATCGAAAATAACGACCAGCCTTAATCATGTCGAGAATATATTTTTATCTACTGAGCCAATAAGATAGAAAAAAATCTGTCCTCATGTTCTTCATTAAGAGGAATCGCCTTTATTGTCTGCCAACTTGAAATTAATCTTCCACGTCGTCAACCTCTGTGTGGGATCCCATCTAATGAGCCAAGTTTGTTTGAAGCTTAATGAACAGTAAATAAATTTGAAAAATAACTAAGAGCTTATCTCGTTGGCAATAAATGATGACATACATAACGAAAAATCGTGAAGCGTATAAGTGTGTGTGTGTGTGTGTGTTTTTTTGTTTGTTTTTTTTATGTGTGTGTGTTTGGGTTACAAATCTACTATCGTTAACGATGAATTACCGCGTAAAGCTACATGACGTCATTGTATCACTGAAATATCATTGGCTGACTCCTGGCCAAAATATTTGCTGTCTTTGTCAAATGATGAATGAAACTCAACGTACCCCTTCACAATATTTAATTTAGGAAAGGCGTGAATTTATATCCTCTGGTCTCAGTTGTGAATAAAATAGTAGAACTGATAGAGTCTTTAGTCTTGGTAGAACAACCAATTCAAGAAAAGAAAAACTGAATTCGACTCACCTATCAATATGTTTCAGTGTAGTTTATTATGAACCATTACTCCCTAAGATTGACAAAATGATTAATAATAATAATAATAATAATAATCAACAATTTCAGTTGCAGTTGGAGCCCTCTGTTTGATACGAAAAGATAGCTTCATTGAAGGGATTCCTAGCAGCACAAGCCTTAAATAAATACAAAACCATTGTACTCACACGTACAGCCTACCCTTTACGAAGGGCTTTATCTATGTAAAATGTGTGTGTTCTTAAGTTATTTTTAGAAAATTTCTCAGTGCTAAATGTTATGAAGACATTTCTGACACATAGGTCTCTGGTTGGGACCCGGAAAGAAATAAGTATACACCAGAAAACAAAGGAAATAAAATAAAATGATATTAATGATAATAATATGTATGTATGGAACAAGTGGGTCTAATGTTAACGTTTCGACACTTCCGAGAACTTCTTCAAATCTCAACCCCCTGGTCGATTCCTCAAGGAGGTACATTGATAATATTGACCTGGGATAATATCCCAGCGTGCGATACCATTAGGAAATACTCTCCCCTGGATTGACCCAAGCCTTTTAAGGGAAATTATGTTGACGGAGGTTATCTAACCCTGAAGACACAAGTCGTAACCGAAGCTTCGAGCCACCTGGAATTCTTCTAAATATGTGCTTTAGAACGATTTCCTTGCTATATAATATATATATATATATATATATATATATATATATATATATATATATAAATAGATAGATAGATAGATAGATAGATAGGATAAGAAAGACGGATACACCTCACATATACTGGCTTGAATTTATAAGCGTATGTAAATTGTTTCTCAAATGTTTGCATTGCCTTTGAAATGAGAAGTAATGTAAGAAATGCTAGTATGAATCTGTGGTATATATTTGTATAGTTCTTCACCTACTGATCATGCCAGATTATGGACTCTCATTTCACAAACTCCAACTAAGGTGTCCTCGGCATTGTTGCAGTATAAACCACAGATTGCTTCTCTGGCTATAGAAGATGGACGAAATGTAGTCGCTTGCAACAGGAATTTACTACCTTGCCCGAGTAGACAAGTGTACTCGAAAATAAGCAATTAGTCATAATATATATATATATATTATATTTATATATGTGTGAAAATGGACACATAGCCGGTCGATTCCAGCGTGCGGCACCTTTGAAAAGTGCCTGAAAACTATAACCAAGCCTTGTTGGTAAACCCTTACTAACACAAAGTTACAAGTCATCGTGGCCGGAGTCTTAAGTGTGCTGGCCATGTTCAAAATGTTGATAATACCAGATAACACGTTCTTTACCCAGAAACTGTAACTAAGTTACAGCAGTATAAATCACAGGTGGACTCTGTGGGTGTTGAATAAACACAAATGTGCCTGAGCAAGCGTCTGCAATAGGGATTAGACGGGTATCCTCGAATATGAGTGGCCAGCAATATATATATATATATATATATATTTGTGTGTGCATTTAGGCAGAAATCCTTCTTTCATGCACATTTCATTGAAAACGACAGACAAGGTGCTTTTATTTAGTTTTTTTTTCATGCAATCTGATAATTTTTTTCTTTTCGGATGATAAATTATATAAAAACTGTCTGAATGTTCTTTTTATCCAAGCTTTTTCGGCTATACATTTAGACATTTTCAAAGATTAAATGTTTTAACTCTTAAATAAGAAATTGTTTGTTGCATATATGTTTTATAAAATGTTTTCATTTTTTTCAAAACACGGTCAAGATATTGTGTCCATGTTCATAGTTAAAATTATCAAGTGTTCCATTATTTTTAGCCTTTTTTTGCATGTAGATGATGCTATTATATTAGTGTTGTCAACAAGTATGTTACAAATAGTGTTCGGTAGGTCTCCATGAATATTTAAATAAGATCTAATTGAGCTATGGTCTTTCTGACCATAGCTCAATTAGATCTTATTTAAGTAGGTGTAGAGTGAGTCTGCGTGTCAAACATGCTGTAGTGTGGCCTATATAATTATTTACGAATTTTGATTGATCACGAATACAATTCCTTAATGGGCATTTAAATTCGTAAATAATATTTTCCCTATTTAATTTTTTATATATATATATATATATATATATATATATATATATATATATATATATATATATTATGTCCTGGGTATGACGATAAACTACACCCGGCATCAAGTCTTGTCATCGGGAGATTGGAGGATTTGAGGAGCGTGGAACCACCTTTTAATTGCTGTTGTTCCCAGGTCCGCCCTGACCCTGGGTAGTAGCACTTGTTAGGGTCCGAGCTATGGGCAAATAGTGTCTACCAGGGCTGATCAAACTCTTTAGTCTTATAGAATACGAACGATCGAAAACACTAACACGAAAAGCCTGAGGTATATTGTCTGGTTCATCTGTGGCATTTATTTGCACCGACTGAGTGTATCAATAGTTCCGAAAAGTGTGGATGGTTCTGCAAAGGCCTTCGCCACTTTAATCAAATCACGTGTGTGGATTTTCTGACGATTTACTTTGATTCGTTCTTATCCACACAGTTTCACTCTTGCTCCATATGTGACCTCCTTTGTAAATCTCTAGCGAGATCTTCATACGTCGAAACCGCCATATATATAGGAGAGTCTATATATATATATATATATATATATATATATGGGATAACGATATATAAATCTAACGCATTTCTATAGAATTATTTACGTAATTATATTTGTAATTATAGAGGCTAAACGTTAATGTGAAACTGACCATTAAATTCAATTATCAAGTTTATTTTCGATTTCATTTAATTCATCTCAGGTTACTATCAAATAATCTTGTTAAAAATAGAAAAAAAACGTTCGATTAGAAATAAGCCAGTATTCTTGTTGTCGGTCTAGCTATTAAACCGATTAATTGATTTTCTCAACGAACAGTATTAATAATAACAATAATAATAATAACATATTCGTCGCAGTACGACACGGTTCTGGAATGTTCTCAGCCTGATAAATTTTCAAAACTTTAACCAAATGTATCTGTCTATATTTCTGAGGTGTTATGGTTTGTTTTGGTTTATTTTGTTTATTTTGATTTAGATTGGTTTGGCTTATTTTGTTTTACGGCAAATGAACCTCAATGGATTATTTAATGCCGACAACATTTTTAGGATAGATTCGTTTGAATAGAATATGTATTCTTTGGTTTAGATTGGTTTGGCTTATTTTGTTTTACGGCATATCAACCTCAATGGGTTATTTAATGCCGATATTTTTAGGATAGATTCGTATGACTATAATATGTATTCTTTGGTTTAGATTGGTTTGGCTTATTTTGTTTTACGGCATATCAACATCAATGGATTATTTAATGCCGACATAGTTTTTTATTAAATATTACTATTAAAGATCATTATTATTATTAACATATTCATTACTATTGTACACTTGTACTATTGTATCCCAAACCTGAAAGCCCTTTCCCGTGGTTAACGTCTTACAGTGATCGTCTAGGACGGCGAGGTGAAACTTTAACATTTTGAAACTGCATTTATTGGAAAGTCTTCGTAACAAGCACTATAATAGGAAAGCTTTCCTACAGCAACTGTAACAGGAAATCTTTCATGGCAGCCATTGTGATAGGAAACGTCATTCGCATCTACCATAAGGTAAAAAATTTCCTAACAGCTATTGTAAATAGTGTTTAACCAAATGAGGAATTAAAAGTCTTCTTTCAGGACTCAAAGAATTTTCAGCAACCTATAACCATTGGATTATTAAATATTTTCTTGGTGATATTATGATAGAAACTTCCCTTTCAACCATAGTGATAGCAAAGCTTTCAATAGAAATAAAGTTATAAGAAATTTTCATGGCAGCCATTGTGATAGAACAACCTTTCTGTCAACCACTATGATAAAAAAAGTTTTCCCTGCAGCCATTGTTCAAGGAAATCTTTAATAGCAACCACATTTCTTTTAAATCTTCCTTGTATACACTATGATAGAAAATAAAAAAAAAAGTATTACCAGCAATACATCTTTTTTGAAAAATTTATTACCAGCAATACTTTTTTTGAAAAAAGGATTACTGCAACCACATATAATACATTTTTTGAAAAATTTATTACCAACAATACGTTTTTTTTTTTAAAAAAAAAAGTTGTTTATTACCAGCAATTTACATTTTTTGAAAAATTTATTACCATGTTATTTAATACATTTTTGAAAAAAAAAGGATTACCAGCGATACATTTTTGAAAAATTTATTACCAACAATACATTTTTGAAAATTTATTACATTTTCACAATTACTCATTTTTCCCAATACCAAGTTCAATCACATTTAAAAAAAAACCTCCTTGAATTTGTCCAAAAATACATTTTTAATACCATCCAAAAAAATTTATTACCTAAAAACAATACATTTTTGAAAAAAAGGATTACCAGCGATACATTTTTTTTTTTTTTTTTTTAAAAAATTTATTACCAGTATCCAATACATCTGATTTTGAAAAATTTATTACCAAAGCAATACATTTTTGGAAAAAAAATTGTTTCCAAAAAAAAAGTATTACCAGCAATACATTTTTGAAAAATTTATTACCACCGTAATACATTTTGAAAAAAAAGGATTACCAAGGATGGACCTGGGGTGGTACATTTTTTGAAAATTTATTACCAGCAATACATCTTTGAAAAATTTATTACCAGCAATACATTTAAAAAAAAAAAGTATTACCAGCAATACATTTTTGAAAAATTTATTACCAGCAATACATTTTTAAAAAAAAAAGTATTACCAGCAATACATTTTTGAAAAATTTATTACCAGCAATACATTTTTGAAAAAAAAAGGATTACCAGCGATACATTTTTTGAAAAATTTATTACCAGCAATACATTTTTGAAAAATTTATTACCAGCAATACATTTTAAAAAAAAACATTTTTTGAAAAATTTTTACCAGCAAAAAAAAAGGATTACCAGCAATACATTTTTTGAAAAATTTATTACCAGCAATACATTTAAACATTTTTGAAAAATTTACCAGCAATACATTTTGAAAAAAAAAAAAGAAAATTTATTACCAGCAATACATTTTTGAAAAATTTATTACCAGCAATACATTTTTTGAAAAAAGTATTAAAAAAAGAAAAAATTTATTACCAGCAATACATTTTTGAAAAATTTATTACCAGCAAGACATTTTTGAAAAATTTATTACCAGCAATACATTTTTGAAAAAAAAATTACCAGCAATACATTTTTGGGGAAAAAAATATTTACAGTAGTATCTTGTCGGCATTAATTAACCCATTGAAGCTGGCATGCCGTAAAACAAACCAAATCAAACCAAACGTATACACATAGACTTACACACACACATACTTTATGTTTTACTACTCGTGAGTGTGTGTGTATAATGACACCTTACTCTTTTTGAGTAAGGTCGCGTCTACTTCTCATCTCTCAGTTGTGTCTCTGTCTTTGGGCAGAGTGGGCTCAGGGGCTTCTTGTCAAAGGACAGAGGGGCAACTGAGGAAAATAATACTGAAGAGGTGCCCAGCCCTGGGGAACAACAACTCGAGGTCGTGCCCTTTCATTGCACCAGAAGGAGGGATCGGTGCTCGCACCGAGGCTAGCGCAACCGACGGTTGCGTGGGGTGAGGGCAATTTTTGTTCCTGTCCCAGGCGTACGCGCTCGGGTCCCCACCTAAAAATAGACTTTGTGTCACATCTCGTCCAAGTGGGGGGACAGAGTAAATACTGTGTGTATAATGATAATTGTGTTAGTGATTTCAGATTTCATATGTTTATACACCTGATGATTATCTTATATATATATATATATATATATATATTTACTCGACTCTTCCGTCGAATTCGACGTATGAGGGTCAAGCTGATCAGTTCCTAGAAACCGACAGCTCGGCAACAGCACATGATATTTGATTATAGTGGTGAAGGTTTCGTGCAGGACCATCCACACTTTTTGAAGCGCCGAATACAGAGACCTGGTGCAATACTTGCTACAAGGTTCCCAAACGACCCTCTGCAGGTTTTGAATTCAGAGTTGTTCTTCTCCTAGACCAGTTGCCATCCAAGGCTATAGAACTCAGTCTGTCCTGCTATTTACCCATAGCTGGAGGGAGAAGAGGATTCACACCTTTCCCAAGGTTATTAGTACGTGCATGAATGTAATGGATTCAACTGGAATTCGAACTCGGCTCTCCAATTCCTCAATACAAGCCGCTATCCATTACTCCACTGTGCCTATATACTAGAGAAAAAACGCCAACTATGTTTCTGTGACCAACGGACAACTTGACGGAAGACCTAACACCTTGGTAAAGCAATGACAAGCATAACATTCCTCAGGTCCGATAACCACCATATTCCTCAGATATCGCCCTTTTCCACTTTTTCCACTTTCCAAAAATCAAATCTCTCTTGAAAGAAACAAGATTTCAAGACGTCGAGAACATCCAAGGTGACTACTTCGAAAGAGTTCAAATGTCGAATTGATATGTAATTTATTTTCATAGCAGCAATCCCGACACTTTTTGATCAACCCTCATCTCTCTCTCTCTCTCTCTATATATATATATATATATATATATATAAAGTTGCATGGATATTAGTTTTTTTCATGCTTTTGCGATCATCAATAGTGTCATACCAAACAAACACAGAAGAAAATTCCCCCTCCCACAACCAAACATAATCAAACGCAAACAAGCATAAATAGATCCATTTTTAAAAATTAATTCAGTTTGTCTGATAATCACCAAAGCGTGAAACCCAAAGTCACAAACTAATATACATACAACTGAATATCTGTCACTAATATAGAGCATTTTCCACTAAGTACCTGAGCATATATATAGTTTAATCAATAAATATGCCAAATTGATAAACTGATTTTTTTAAAAATTGATTTTGTTTAAGTTAGTATATAAAACTAAGCAGAGTCTGCGTTTAAAAACAATATTCGGGCTTGGCTTGGCTTGGGCCGATATGTTTTACGTGGCGGTGAGGTCAAAAGAACGTCATATCTAATGACGGCTTCCTTAGGACGACGCAGGTTCGAATCCTACAGGAAAACACATATTTTTCTAATATGATATCACCAATATTCAGTCCAGTAAATGAAAATAAATAGAACATCTACTCAAATATGAAAGTTTCAATATAGTCACTATTCAGTGTTGCTTTCTATGTTTACAGTAGTAATTCTAAACAGGAAAAGGACAGAGTGCAGTGGGTAGATTGTCGCCATTTTCTACTTTTTTATATCACGCATGCGCGTTGTTTGTTTTTGATTTTGTCGACTACACAGTATAGTAGGGTCAGTTGGGAAACGTCTGTGAGAAAAAGAGCATCAATTCACTCCGCCAGAAATTTGGAAACGGCATGCTGAATATTTCAGAGTGTAGAACATTCAGTAAGAGTTGGATGAGTCTAATGGTGATTACGAAGGTACGGCAGCTAATAAAGCTCACTCTCATCGTTCTGATAAGAAAAGTACTCCCGAATTTGTTGGTGCAACCATCAGACTCAACACGGAGGCTTACATCAAGTGAACTGAAGAAGTAGTGCTACTCTGGGTCAGTCTGTTTCAATCTTCCTTAGTCTGTTCATATCTATATATCTATCTATCTATCTATCTATAGTGAGCGTTGTTACTAAAACGGGAGTCGGATCCATCAAATTACAAAAGATTACTAATTTTATTAACAGATTTTTGCGAGAGCCTAAAAATTTTCAATTTTCAATTTGTCGACTGAACCGTATAGGAACACCATGACGCAATTCACTCTGCCAGAAATTTGGAAACGGCATGCTGTACTGCTTGGCATTCGCGCCGGGAGCTCCAATACGAACATTTCAGTGTGTTTGGGTGTCAATTCGAGGAGAGTGTAGAGCATTCGGAAAGAGTTGGATGAGTCTAATGGTGATTACGAAGGCACGGCAGCTCGGAAAACTCTCTCCTCGCTCTGATCGTTCTGATAAGAAAAGATCTGCCGAATTTGTTGGTGAGGGCCTCAGCCTCAACACAGAGGTCTGCATTAAATGTCTTGAGAAGGTAGTGTAGCCCTTGCTCAAGAGGGTGGCTGCTGGAAGACCCTATGCCTGGCAACAGAACTCTACTCCATGCCAAACAAGCAGGGGAACCCAGTCATGGCTGTCAGACAATTTCTACGACCACGTCACCCCTTACATCTGGCCAACCCCCTAGACGGCTATCCACTTGATTATTATGCGTGGGGCACAAGTGAGCGAGAGACCAACAAAACTTCTTGTAACAGGAGATGATGAACTGAAGGCAAGGATTATGGCAACATTCATCAACTTAAACAACAAGATCGTCCTGAATTGCAGGAGATTCCGAAGTCGTCAGGAGGCCGTGGTTGAAGCCGATAGTGATTTTATTAAATAAATTTACTCTTTAGTATTTCAAAATATTTTTGTACAGTTTTGGTAAATATATCTATTAAAATGAGATGTTAGTGTTTTCTTTTCATTTTTGCGTCATTTAGACGACCGTTTATCCATCGCACTCCCTGTATATATACAAATCAGCTTAGAATATCAACACAGCAAACTGCACCAATAACGAACTCCGTTAAAATAGCTAATGAATTGTCTGAATTCACTTTTGACAATAATCTCCCAGCACAGTTTTTTTACACTCTTTTAATCATCATAAAAGACAAACTGCAAGAACACTAGAAAAAAAATGAACACAATTTTAATGTTGTTCATTATACATATTATAAGGATAATTAATACTTGTTACTTTTAATACGACATTATTATTCAATACGACATTATTATTCAATACGAAATTATTATTTAATACGACATTATCATTTAATACGACATTATTATTTAATACATTATTATTTAATACGATATTATTATTTAATACGACATTATCATTTAATACGACATTATTACTTAATACGATATTATTAATTAATAATACATTATTTTTTAGCATTTTAAACACTATATTTCAGTGGATCATCCAGTTATTATCTAATACGATATTATTATTTAATACGACATTATCATTTAATACCATATTATTAACTAATACGACTTTATTATTTAATACGACATTATCATTTAATACGACATTATTACTTAATACGATATTATTAATTAATAATACATTATTTTTTAGCATTTTAAACGCTATATTTGAGTGGATCAGTCAATTATGTGTTATGCGTGATACACACTTAGGCGATCATGTATCTTTCGATACATGACAGACAAGGCAATTTTTTTTCCGCAGTACGTTGCCATTCCTTTCTGCTATCCAAGGATATATAACCCGGTCTGTCTTGCTATTTATCCATAGCTTTGAGAAGAAGAGGATTCATACCTTTCTCAAGCACGTAAGTGAATATAATGGATTCGACTGGAATTCGAACACCGATTCCTCAATCCGAGCCGCTATCTTTATATTACTCCACCGTGCCTCCATTTAATGGATACTTGTTTTTGAATAAATGTTTTTTTTTAAAAAAACAGCGTCAAATACATCTACCGGCCTGTGCATCTGAGAGACGTAATGAAAATGTGTCCTTAGGTAAGATTCGAACCTGCGTCGAACTTTTATAGAGGAATCCACCATCTGATCCAGAAAGCGTTTAGATAATTCGGCTCTTGTGGATTTCATAGCACATCATGGTGCAATTTCAATCACCCAGTTTAAAAAAAAAAGGATGATTGCGCCAACCCGCGTATCTACTAAAATATAACGCCTAAAGTAATAATAATAATAATAATAATAAAATGAATAAAAGACAAAATAAAAAATTTTCTTTACCAACGCGTGTCGTCCCCCGAAGGAACTTTATAAAGTTAAATGTGGAGACTTGATTTTTGAACTTACATTTTTACACAGAAGTAGATACAAAATAAAATCTTTACCTTGATTAATTTCCTTCGGGGGACGACAGGCGTTGGTAAAGAAAAGTTTTCCTTTTGACTTTTATTCATGCTGTCTTTACAAATATATTTTATATATAAATGAATTTTTACAGACACACACACATACACACACACACACACACACACATATATATATATATATATATATATATATATATATTCACAATATATATATATATTCACAATATATATATATATATATATATATATATATATATATATATATATATATATATATATATATATATATATATATATATATATATATATATATATATATATATATATATATATATATATATATATATATATATATATATATATATATATATATATATATATATATATAGCGCGATGGATAAATTGTTGTCTAAACTATGCAAAACTGAACATAACATATCTTTACCAAAATTACGCAAAATATCTTGAAATACTAAAGAGTAAATTTATTCAGTAAAATCACCATTGGCATCAATCACATCTTCCAGGCGACTTTGTAATCTTCTGCATCTCTTCTAGACGGTCTCCTTATTAAGTTGGTGAATGCTGCCATAATTCTTGGCTGCAGTTCATTTTTGGTGTTACAGTGAGTTTTGTTGGTCTGTCACTAAACCGTGCCCTCACATAATAATCAAGATATTTGAAGTCTAGGGAGTTAGTGGCCAATTGTAAGGGGTGATCTGGTCGCAAAACTTGTCTGACAGCTATGATTGTGTTTTCCTGCTTGTGTGGCATGGTACAGAGTTCTGTTGCCAGACAAAAGATTTCCTCCTGTATGGCAGTGATTACTGGACAATCTCTTTCAAGTTGAAGACGTGACGGAGCAACAGAAATATTGCTGAGGATACCATGGACCCATTATGCGTACAACGATGAAGATTTAAAGAAAATGGAAACAAAAATAAAACTTATACTTAAATTCAGGAAGATACAGTTGAAAATTCAAGGACACATAATAATGAAAGACGGCTTGTAAGATATATTACTCACAAGGAGAGATTGAAAGCACAAAGGTGAGGAAAACAACGCATGACGTAATTAGTGAATAGATGGTTTACGAAAGATAACAAAAAGATAACATTTATTAAGAGCTACAAAGAGCTTTGTAGAGAGCCATGATAACGCGCATTTTAAGGGGATACGGTGTATAAAAAAAGAAGAAATTACGTCTACCGACGGGCGCATTTCACACAACCAATAAAGAAAATGTGCCCTCCAGATAATAGTTTATACTATGTAAGTTTTTAATATATTGAAGCTCAATGATTATAGATTATAATGGTCTTTGTTCTAGTAAAAGAAAAGGCACAATTAAAAACAGTCTTTCTTATTTGCATTGACACGTGTTGAAAGAGTTTTACATTTTTTTTATATAAACATTGATCAGCCAATACATTATGACTTATTGTAGAAATGATTGCTATTGACTCATAACAAATGCGTATGTCATGGTCCGGGGTCAATGAGTCCGTAATCTGACTTTTTCGTTACTAAGGGCAAAATTTAGATGATTTTCTTTTTAGGACGAAATAGATAGATAGATAGATAGATAGATAGATAGATAGATAGATAGATAGATAGATAGATAGATATTGTGAATTTTGCAACAATAGAAATGTATTGATTTCTCCAAAGAACCTGGAAGAATCATTAAAATTAAAACTTAACAAATATCTGGCTAAATGGGAATTGAATTCTAGAGTTTTATCTTCGTTTGAACGCCTATAACTGACATAGATAGATAGATAGATAGATAGATAGATAGATAGATAGATATAAACAGAATGAGATAGATAGATAGATAGATAGATAGATAGATAGATAGATAGATAGATAGATATAAACAGAATGAGATAGATAGAAACAGAATGAGATAGATAGATAGATAGATAGATAGATAGATAGATAGATAGATAGATAGATATAAATAGAATGAGATAGATAGATAGATAGATAGATAGAAACAGAATGAGATAGATAGATAGAAACAGAATGAGATAGATAGATAGATAGATATAAACAGAATGAGATAGATAGATAGATAGATAGATAGATAGATAGATAGATAGATAGATAGATAGATATGCACAGGCATAGATGGATAGACAAACAGGTAGATACCTACATAGATAGGTATGAACTGGCATAGATATATATGAACAGATATAGATAGATATGAACAGAGATAGCTAGCCAGCTAGCTCGATAGATAGATATGGATCTTCCACAAGTCATTCCAGCCTTCTGATCAACTGCCACTACAAATTGATAACAACGCCAATACTTTCAATATAATTTTACTGTATCTTATCTGGCGTTGCCTGTGATAAGGACACTACCGATTATGCACACATACTTTTTTTTCAAATTTCAAACACGTTGAGGTAAACAAGCCTTTCCAAATATATCCATACAGAAAGACTTATTGTTTCTACTAAGAATACCATTGATGTTTGAAAAGTCACGTTTCTCTCGCGATATCGAAATGGGTGGGTGGGGGGTGTTTGTCTCTTTTTTATTTTTCTAATTATTGTTGCCTTTATTCAGATGGACATTTCCTTTGTTCTCACTGTTTGTGTATAAAGTTTATTGAGCTCACGAATTCTCTTTGGTAGAAACTATTTTTGATCGATTCTCTTGCTACACGTCTAAAATACGCTCACATAAGCACAACCACGCACACATATAAGAACACAACCGCACATAGATACACACGCCGATGCACACACACAAACACACACACACACATATATATATATATATATATATATATATATATATATATATATATATATATATAAAAGACATTTTATGTTTATACATTCTTTTTTATAGATACAGTAATATGATTAGTATGATTAGATAAGTAAATACTCTGTTTTATAATAAACAGTATTTATAACATTTACCGGCCTAGAAAAAATACGTCCTGCGACAGGAACCGAACCTGTATCCTATACGAAAACTTCATGTAGCCTGACGGAGGATCGTTCCATTAGCAAGGTCGATTTTACTGCTTTTAAACTAAAATCTTCCATGAATCTCTCACGTACATTCATATCTATTCAAAGCGTATCCAAATGTAAACAAATTACGTCCCACAAGGCGGTAAATGTCATTAATACTGTTTATTATAAAACAGAGCATTTACGTAAATATTTGTATCTATAAAAAGAATGTATAAACATAAAAAATGTCTTAAAATAATTGTCGGACTTTGTTCATTTCATTATATATATATATATATATATATATATATATATATATATATATATATATGAATTTGTATTGAATTTTTCTATCTGTGTGTAAGTTTTGTTATCCATGTCGACAAATTTGTCTACATGGAAAACAAAACTTACTCACAGATAGCAAAAATTCAATACAGGATTCATAAATATTGTCTTCTACTGGTTAAATCGGAGAAATTTTCATATTCATATATATATATATATATATATATATATATATATATATATATATATATATATATATAACGAAAACAGTTCAGAACAATGAAAAGTACAGTATTATATGATCAATATTTGTTGTCATGTCCGGGGACATAGTGGGGACAAACTGCCCCTGTCTATAAAATACTTTTGTGGCATACGTCTCAAATAACCTCTGACAGCAAAGTCCAACTTCAAGCCGGCGAGGGCGGAAAACTGGCGCTTCATAACCAGCTACCTCGGGTAGATGAAGCTCAACATCCCAGGAAGGGAATGAAAATCCTGATTTTAAACCACTGCTGCCTTCTGGTCACAGCCAAACACGGAAAAGACTATGGAAGTAAATCCAGACAGAAAAACCGGAGCGGTGCCGCGAAGATTGTTGGATGTCAACTGTGATAACTTTCCTGCAACTCCTGCTGTCAAGTCGTCCATAAATGCAATGTTCCCTATTCCTTTGGATCTTGCTGATATGGCCGAGAATATAGTCTGGGTAGGGCATTTCGTCCATATACCATTACCCAGGTCTGTATTGTTGAATGGTCACTCCAGTTTCACCACCAAAAGACTGAATATTGATCAGACAGGTCGCTGCCTTTTTCTCGCGAGATAAATGGATGTCTACTATTTGTTTGAAGATTAAGAAAAAAAAATCAATGAATTTTATTTCGATGTTTGCTGACATCAAATTCATAACAGTATAACTGGAAATAACCTTTGCTTTTTGTTTGCAAGACTAAAACTAAATTCTTTATTGAACGCCTAAACACTAAAAGAGAGTATATTTACTCACCGATCACTTTATTACGTATACACTAGATCAGTGTTTCTCAACCTTTTTACCATTGCGTGAACCTTAAAATAAATTACATCCCTCAAGGAACTCCTGCGCAAAAACAAAATTATATACCATATCTTTCTCATTTTATTTTCATTGTAGTTCACGTGGTATATAACATAGTATATATTTTTGAATAACTGGTTTAATGAAAAATTAATACTTCTTTGTCAAATCTTTCGGTATTGCTATATAAAATTCATACTGTTCATTTATAATATTTCCTTAGGGAGTTTTCATTCACACACAAAAAATTCTAAACTCAAACGTAAAAGATAAACATAAATAACTAATATCATATAACTATAATATAAATGTAAACAGAACCGGCCTTCTTCAGGTGGTTGGAACGTCGGACTTAACCCTGAAGAAGGCCGGAGCGTACAACGGCCGTATCGTTGTGATAAATATGGCAACAAAGATGAGGATGATAGTCCGAACAATGTAAATAGTGTACATAATATCACATCTCAGATATATAGACAGATATAGAACGAATGATTGTTATATTTTTTAATAACATAATAGGCTAGATAGGAGGATGTCTATATTACATTAACCAAGAACATATTGGGTGTGTTTAGTAATATTACGTATATGAAGTTAAATGAAAAGTCAACAGCTTATCTTACATGTTCTTGAGAAATGCTGCTCAAGATAATCACCAGATTGGAAGCCTTTTGCCTTTAGCACCATCTTATTTCTTCTTGGAATAGTTCCGACGATCTTCTCGAAGGAATCTTTTGAAATTTGATCCCATGTGTGAATTATGGCATTCTACCATTCTTCTAATTTGATTGGCATCATATCCACAATTTGAGTCTTCACCATAGACCAAAAGTGCTCGAAAGGATTAAGATCCAGTAATTTTGGTGGCTACTTTAATACAGAAAAAATCTGCTCTATTCCATGAACCAATATACCATTATTTTTTTTTTTTAGATTTGTGACACGATTCGTTGCTCAAACTGGCCACAAGAAATTGAGTGCACAGTAGACATGAATTGAGGCACATGGCCAGACACGATACCCGTCCTGGGTATGACGATAAATTACCTTGGTATTACGATAAACTACATCCGCGTCCTGAGTAACACGAGAAACTACATTCGCGTCCTGAGTAACACGATAAACTACAACCGCGTCCTGGGTAACACAATATACTACAACCGCGTCCTGGGTAACACGATAAACTATAACTGCGTCCTGGGTAACACGATAAACTATAACTGCGTCCTGGGTAACACGATAAACTACATCCGCGTCCTGGGTAACACGATAAACTATAACCACGTCCTGGATAACACGAGAAACTACAACAGCGTCCTGGGTAACACGATAAACTATAACCGCGTCCTGGGTAACACGATAAACTACATCCGCGTCCTGGGTAACACGATAAACTACATCCGCGTCCTGGGTAACACGATAAACTACATCCGAGTCCTGAGTAACACGATAAACTACATCCGAGTCCTGGGTAACACGATATACTACAACCGGGTCCTGGGTAACACGATAAACTACATCCCGCCTGGGTAACACGATAAACTATAACCGCGTCCTGGGTAACACGATAAACTACTTCCCGCGCCTGGGTAACACGATAAACTACAACCGCGTCCTGGGTAACACGATAAACTACATCCGTGCCTGGGTAACACGATAAATTACATCCGTGTCCTTGGTATGACGATAAACTACATCCGAGTCCTGGGTAACACGATATACTACAACCGGGTCCTGGGTAACACGATAAACTACATCCCGCCTGGGTAACACGATAAACTATAACCGCGTCCTGGGTAACACGATAAACTACTTCCGCGCCTGGGTAACACGATAAACTACAACCGCGTCCTGGGTAACACGATAAACTACATCCGTGCCTGGGTAACACGATAAATTACATCCGTGTCCTTGGTATGACGATAAACTACATCAGCATCTTGTGTAAGACGATAAACTACATCCAAAGTCAAGGCCTCTGATCAGGAGGCTTTGAGGTGCGTGGAACCAAATCTTAATTGCTGATGTTCTTAGGTCCACCTTGACCCGGGGTGGTAGCACCTGTCAGGGTCCCAGTTATGCGCAAATAGTTAACTCCTTAACTCGGTTCAAAACACTATGAAGATACGTTTTATTACTAGCAATACATTTAAAAAAAAAAATATTACAAGTAATACATTATTGAAAAAATATTACCAGCAACAAAAATCTTGTCGGCACTATATAACATATTGATGTTGATATGCCGTAAAAACAAAACAAAACAAACGCAATACTTAGGTAGGTTGCATCAATAAAACGATTTTTTATTGATGCGAACGATCCCAATGTATGCCAAGAAAATATTCTCTATACCACCAGCACCAACCTGAACCATTGGTAGAAGGACAGGATGGTTTCATGACTTTTATGTTGTTTACACCAAATTCCGATCCGGCCATTCGAATGTTCCAGTAAAAATCGTGGCTAAATCAGCCCAAGAAAGGATGTTCCTGTCATCTATCGTTCAATATCTATAACCATTAGAGAAAATTGTAGCGTCATTTTCATGTTTTTTTTGTTTTGTTTTTTATCTAACGGGAGTGGTACCTGACGTGATCTTTTACCGTTGAAGCTCATCTGCTTCAAGGTGCGACCTGTACATTAAGAGATACTTTTTGTATATGTCCATTGTATCTTGATGTTATTAAACTCCTGTTGTCTTTCTACCAACTTAAACCAGTTTGGACATAATAAATTATGAATGACTTAAGCAGTCAATCATAATTTGGTATGTCAAGCCTTCTCGCATTTTTTCTATCGTAGACACTCAAACATCCTGAAAAATTAAAACCATACATTTGTGCAATCATTGCATCACTGAAAATCACACACAAAATGATGTTTGAAGATTGGGAACGCTCAAATGTTTTTTCCATGTAGCTTAATGGTAATTGTTTTTCCGCTTTACACCACTTTGGGTTACGAAAGTGTTTTCATACGAATGCTGATCTTTCAGTAGCGAAAAAACCTATCCATGAGAAAAATTTGGATTCTAAATGCCATTAAATACACTAATTCCAAAATTCGACGTGGGCTTGAAATGCAACATAGATTTTATTTCGAGACATATTCATATATTTAGAGGAAAAGAAATTCTGTCTATGTGCGTAATGGACCAACAAATAAATACTCAGATTAAATAAATGCTTCGATTAAAAAAGAACTTTGATTAAATACCCAAATTAAATAAATACTCTTATTGAATAAATGGTACGATTCAATAAATACTTAGATGCTTCGATTAGATAAAAAATTGATTAATAAATACTCCTATAAAATAAATACCTCGATTAAATAAATACTCCGATTAAATAAATGCTACGATTAAATAAATACTCAGATTAAATAAAAGATTTGGCTAAATATATTCGATCAAATAAATACTACGCTGATATACTACAATTAAATAAATACTCTGATTAAATAGGCACTTCGAATAAATAAATTGAATAGTCTTCTTAAATAAAAATGATTCAATTAAAGATATACTTCGATTAAATAAATGCTCGCCTCAAAATGCGCCACTTAGAAACACCCATCTACTCGTCAGTCAGTCTAAATAAGGATGAATCAATAAGTTTGTATCTGGACACGTAGTTTATAACTGAATTTTCTTTAGAAATGTTCACTAAATACAGTGGGGGCGGGAAACAAAGAATTGTCCACATACAAATTTCTAATTTATTGTATTTCTAACTAATGAATAAACATACTTTTCATATAATTAACTGTACACAGATGCATAATAACTAAATATGCATAGAAAACAGAAAAATTGATTTAATTGAGATAAATGACATTTATCCATTTTAATGGGTGAAAAAAGTATTTGTACAATGCAATTTTTAGATTTTAAAACTTTTAATTGCTTTAATACTCCAGATTATTCAAGTGGAATATTCTAGAATGTTCCAATAATGTTATCTGTAGCTATTTTTAGCCTAAAAATACAAACAGAACATTCTGTAATTGATATTCGTGCAAGAATGTTTTCATCATGGCAAGAGGTAAAGAACTGACAAATTCGCAAAAAGAACTGATTGTTAAGCTCTGGAAAGAAGGAAAAAATTACAGGAAAATCTCAGACAACCTGAATATTCCATTTAATACCAAGGTATAAAAAAACCCTCAAAACTGTTGAAAATCAAAAAAGAATGAGAACTCCGCGGAAATTAATGCGTCAGATTACAGAAAATGAAATGGTTACTCGTCAAGAGTTGCAGGATGATTTGCCTTTATCAGGAATATGTGTCACTAAATGGACAATAAGCAATAAAATCCAATCTAAAACCACGATCCCCTCGGAAAACCCCGCTGCTATTAAAAATACATAGGGGTGCCAGGTTGAAATTCGTTCGTGAACATAAGATAAGATAAGATAAAATAAGGAAAATCGTATCGAGAAAGAGTATTATGGACAGATGAAACCAAAATTGAGTTGTTTGGACGTAATTCTAGAAATCATGCATAGAGGAAAGATGGCGATGCCCTTAAACAAAGGAAGATAGCTCCAACAGTGAAATTTGGTGGTGGCAGTATCATAGTTTAGGAATGCTTTTTCAGCAAAAGTTACTGGCAACATATCAGTAATAGATGGTAGAATGAATGCCGCATCATATCAAAATATTTTGGAAGATAATGATTTCGGTTGAAAATCTTAAACTTCCTCCTAATTGGATCTTCCAACAAGATAATGATCCTAAACACACTGCAGAATCTAAGAAGAAATGGCTTGCTAAATATACTGTAAATATCCTGAAATGGCCAAATCAGTCCCCAGATTTAAACCCAATCGAGAATCTGTGGCATTGTTTGAAAATTCAAATTCAATTGAGAACTCCAACAAACATCCTGAATCTGACCACCATACGCGTAGAAGATTGGAACAAAATATCAACTAAAATTTGCGAATTGAGAACTACAAGAAAATGTTGGTTGTTGTAGAAGTGAATAATGGCTATAATATAAAGTATTAAATAAATATGTATTCTCTTTTGAATACTTTTAAGTACGAATACTTTTTTCACCCATTAAAATGGATAAATGGGATTTATTTCTATTATATCAATTTTTTTTCTGTTTTCTATGTCTATTCATTTATTATGCATCTTTGTACATATGGAAAGTATGTTTAGTCATTAGTTGGAAATGCAATATATTAGACATTTGTATATGTACGAAGACTTGATCATCCCACTATATATATATATATGTGTGGGTGTGTATGCGTGTTCGTGTCTACGGCACAGAGACGGATGGAGTCGACTCTGGCGTTACTGGTAGACAGCGTTTTTATATAAAGGTTGTTTGGATCAAATAAGCTGTTTTTTGAGAGTCGTTCTGATTGGTCCATAAATGTAAGAAATGTGGAGCACCTGTTCCTCTTTGGTTTTTAACAGTTTCGAAGTTTTTTTTTATAACTTGAATAATCTAGAGTATTAAAGCAATTTAAAAGTATTAAAATCTGAAATTTGCATTGTACGAATACTTTTTCCCTTATTGAAATGAATAAATGGAATCTGTTTCTATTACGTCAAAATATTTTCTGTTTTCTGTGCATATTTAGTTATTATGCAACTATATAAAATTAATTATATGAAAAGTATGTTTATTCATTAGTTGGAAATACAACAAATTTAAAATTTATATGTGTACGAATATTTGTTTACACATATATATATATATTTGTTTACACACACACACACACACACATATATATATATATATATATATATAGATAGATAGATAGATAGATAGATAGATAGATAGATACATACATACATATATATATATATATAGGTAGTTCACTGCTAACAGCAAGCAGAAATATTTAATTTCTCCTCCCGATGATGGCCATTTCGGTCGAAACTAGTCGAGGAATCTAAATGGAATAATAATAATAAAAAAACGAAAGAATATTAATCTACAACCCAGTGTATTTATGATTTTAATTTTTTAATTTTTTATTTTCTTATTGTTCAAAATATATATATATATATATATATATATATATATATATATATATATATATATATATATATATATATATATATATATATATATATATATATATATATATATATATATATATATATGTTAGAATTAATGCCGCATCCTATCAAAATATTTTGGAAGCAAAATTAATGATTTTAGTTGAAAATCTTGAATTTCCTCCTGATTGGATCTTCCAACAAGATAATGATCCCAAACACCCTGCCAAATCTATAAAGAAATGGCTTGCGGAAAATAATTAGTAAATATCCTGAAATGACCAACTCAGTTCCTGGATTTAAACAATTGAGAATCTGAGGTGTTATTTAAAAATTCAAAATCCAATCGAGAGCTCCAAGAAACATCCCGGATCTGAAGACCATATGCGAAGAAGAATGGAACAAAATATCAACTAAAATTTTCAAATCATTAATTGAGAACTACAAGAAGAGGTTGATTCCTGTAGAAGTGAATAATGGCTATTCTACAAAGTATTAAATGAAGATTATATTTTCTTTTTTGTATTGTACGAATACTTTTTTCACCCATAAAATGGATAAATGGGATTTATTTCTATTAAATCATTTTTTTCTGTTTTCTATGCATATTTAGTTATGCGTCAGTGTACAGTTAATTATATGAAAAGTATGTTTATTCATTAGTTGGAAATACAATAAATTAAAAACTTGTAGGTGTACGAATATTTGTTCCCCGCCACTTGAAATCAAATAGAGCAGGGAAAGCCGCTTGACCGTAGTGAAGGACGCCTGTCAAGAAGATGAAAAATCGTCGAGACATAAAAAGCATATTGGGAGGGTATGAATTCTAGGTTAGTGTCTGGCACCAGTAAACCCGCCTTATGGGTCAGGAGGACCTTTAGATTTCTTTGTGTATAAATCTTTCGAGATCTCGTCTCGGAGTGCAACACTAAGCCAGCACAGAGGCGTAGGCTGATGAAAACTGACATGAAAATGTCAAAAAAAAAAATTTCTAAACAAGTTTGCTCCTACAATTTGGATACTTCCCAGGGGGTTGGGATCAGCACATCCAGAATGATGTGACAGCAGCAATCAAGTGACCAGATACAAATAAATACGGTCACTCAAACCCGAGCTATTTTGAGAGTACTATTTCTTATTAGTGCGCAATCTGTTGTGGAAAAAATGAGGATGCGCAATCTACTAGCGAAAAGATGAGAATGTCAAATAAATGAGGCGTTTATCACTATTTAACCCATAGCGGGGAGAGAAGATGTGGATTCGTACCTTTTCCATAAGTATTTGCGTGTATGTGGATGCAACCAACCCTAAATAGAATTTGAACTCTACGATTTTTCATTCAGTGCCGTTATCGATTACACCACCCGCACATCCAAGCTTACAGTATCTGGTATTCCGAAGGGGTCAGACAAGAACCGGTATTTCTACCTCATTCAGAAGGAGATGTATTATTGTAAATTTGATTTCTGTACCACGTCTTTTGTTGTGTTGATCGCTTTTATGACACGTGCCTTTATATGAGAAAGTCGTGCTTATAGCCAACAAGAAAAACAACTTATTAAATAATAGACATAATTTGTCTGTAACAAAACTCGTTTAAACTTGTTTAAACGAATATTTGTTGTCTGGATATATCAAACATTCACAGGCGCGCGTACACATACACACACACACAAAAGCACACATACACATATCACAATCACGAGTAACCCATCAGGATCGTAGGGGAACCACACGCACTGCAGACCCAGTAGAATTGAGGTGTTTTTGGCAAGATAGTTTGATGGAATCCATTTCTCTCCGGACTTTTTTGAATGCAGAATTAACTTTCTCCAACACAGGTTGCAGTCCAAGGCTATAGAAACCAGTCTGCCCTTCTATTTACTCAGAAAAGATGGATTCATGCTTTTCCCACCGTAAATTAATATAGTGTACTCGACTGGAATTCGAACTCGTCTACCTGATTCCTCAACCCAAAACAATAACCATTACCCTTATATATATATATATATATATATATATATATATGTGTGTGTGTGTGTGTGTGTGTGTGTGCGTGTACACACATATATATATATATATATATATATATATATATATATATATATATATATATATATATATATATATGTGTGTGTGTGTGTGTGTATGTGAAAATATATAGAAAATAGGAAAGAATTCGTTAGGTAAATAATCCAAAGTTCTTTAGTATTTTTGCTATTATTTTTAAAAAATAGTGCTCGATACAAAAGTAGAACATAAATATAATTATTTATTTAAAAACATGATTCCAACGCGCTACATAAGAGGTCTCATGTTTCAAAACAAGAGCCGAAAACTTCAAAATATTTATTTGAATTAAATTGAATTAGAGTACTGTTGTGGTACGATACACCTAATTTACATAAGTGGAGTACCGACCATATAAATATGGGTTGGTACCGGAAGACGGGGGAAGATTAAGAGATCGAATAGAGAGACTCTGCCCGACTGCGATTTAGTCAACCCATTATGCAGGAACAGTCTTCCCAAGAATATACCAAAACTAACTGTAAATATTGTGTACCTTTTCCTTGTTTCAATACATTTTGTTAACGTACATTTTGTGTTGTATTATTATTATTCCATGCTTATCCAAGTTTCAACAAGTACCAAGCTCTGTCCCATCTTCAAGCGAAATTTTTTTTTTGAATCTTTTTGGAAATTTTTTTTTTTAATCTTTTCCCAAAAAAATTTCGCTTGAAGATGGAACATGTGTGTGCATATATATATATATATATATATATATATATATATATATATATATATATATATATATATATATATATATAATCACTTCCAACCGATGACATGGCCCAAGAGATTGAATTTGATTATAAATCGTGTAAACGCCAATAAAATTTGGATGGGAAGAAACTGTTGCATCACAAGAAACTGCGAAAGCAATCGGCCCGAAAAGAATATATTTTAAGACATTTTTTTGTTTATACATTCTTTTTTATAGATACAAATATATAAGCGAATGTTCTGTTTGCTAATAAACAATATTAACAACATTTACCAGCCTGAAAGTCCGAGAAATTGTCATAGAATAGATGGCTAATATACAAAGGCACGTCAAGCTAAATGACGGTTCCGTATAGGATGCAGGTTCGAATCCTGTCAAAGGACGAATATTTTCTATGAAAATTTCTCGGACATTCAGGCCGGTAAATGTTATTTAATACTGTTTATTATAAACAGAGCATTTACTAAAAATACTTGTATCTATAAAAAGAATGTTAAAACATAAAATATATATATATATATATATATATATATATATATATATATATATATATATATCACACATGGAGTACTGGTACCAATAAAACAGTGTTCGAGGTAACAGAGATATTAAATTTATATTAATAAAAATACTACATATTATCCCTCACGAGTAGCACGATTTGGAGTTTTATGCATAACGCAATCTTCAGATGCTGAGTGTAGACTGTTAAGCAATTTGCATAATAATAAAAAATATCTAGTTAACGTTATGTTGATACACCCCATATAATACGGTGATTAGAGTTTTTAATTTAAAATATATTCAGCATTCAAAATAGACAGGATTTTTAGTCTATATACAAAAAAAAATAATTGCTATAGTTCTGTATATTGATTTTATATTAAGCCTAAAGGAAGGTTACTGTGTTATTTGTCAATTATTTTATAAAATTTTAGTTAAAACCTAAGAAAGAGTAAGATTTTAAATCCAGTCTATTTTAAATGCAAAATTTACTTCTTAATTGAAAAACTACAATCCCTGTATAATACAGACTCTGCTAACATTAAGTTAACCAGATATTTTCATCAAAATTTATATTGCCTGTCAGTCTTCACTCAGCACCTGAAGATTGAGCTGTGCATGAATCTCCGAGTTTTGCTAGCGGTGAAAGATTTTTTGGACTTTATTGTTTATTTCTCGTCTCGTTGATAAAGAACACTGGCGTGTCCAAAAATGTTAACTTTAAAATCTTTCTCCTCATGCTTCGGTTTAGACAAAATGTCTAAAATAAATATCACCAGTCTTGTTGACAATATTTTTTTTATCATTTTGTATTTTTATTACTCGAATTTCATTAACCGGCCTATTAAATCTAAACACACCGAAGTGGTTTCATGCCTTCGTTTGTTCTCTAACTTTTAAATCCTCTTTCCTCCTCCCTCCAACAATTCGTGAGGTTTATGTCCTGTTCTTTTTAATGGAGATCTTGGTCTCATTTCATCTTCTTCTGTGTCTGTGTCACTCCCTTTATCAGTCACAGGCTCGTATTCTATTGCAATTTCCTGATCTGAAGAACTCACCTTTTCTTCTCTGTCAAAGTCTTCTTCCATCACAATTTCTTCCTCTTCACTTCTGGGTCTTAATTAGTCAGAATGGGCCATTGGACTTTTTTCCTTTCTTTGATGTAATGTCTGTGTTATATCCCCTTCGCATGATGAAATTCTCTCTCTATCTCTATCTCTCTCTCTCTCTATCTCTATCTCTCTCTCTCTCTCTCTGATAGTCACCCCGGTCTTTTGACAGACAGGCAGTTTGGTTGAATATTGGCGACAACGGATTATCTTTACATGATAGGAAAGACCCACCACCTCGACTCCTACTTGGGGAGGAGTTAAAGTAAGAAAGATATATTTCAAATCAAATGTATTTACTGGTTTAAAACGAACCTTCTAACTTGGGGTTTGTTTGGGGGGAGGGACATTCTATCATCTACTCTTAAAATATACTAAACTACAATAGAAATAGATTATCACTCTAAAGATTATGGAGATTGTTGTAGGTGTGAGGGATTTTAGAAGAAAGTGAAATAGCAGTTGACAGTGTCGCTCAAAATGGGTTTAAGTATTTTAAAGAGGATGACTTGTCTCTTGGAATGCAGATAGACGAAAACCCAAATCATCAAAACATACTATATGTAGAATTAAAAAATAATTAACATGACCCTCCAAGATGTTTCTTCATTTTTTTTTTGCTATTGTTTACTCAATACATAGCCCAAGATCCACACAGAGTAGAGGGTTAATGAATAAGATTGTTGAACTTAGATTTGAAGAAGTTAAGATTATAGTAGTCGAGGAAGCTTCCCCCTGGAAGTCTGCTTCACAAAACGACACTTCCGAGAAAAAAAGCTGTCTGAATGGAACTTCCTCCTTACTAATGGTATACAAACAGGTCGAAGATGAGTTGGCGCACCATGTACGCGCCATGGCAGGTACTAGCTGTGAAGGTCTGAAGTAGTGGGTATAAGAAACGTAATTCGTATGAACATTTGCCATGGATATATCGATAGAGTATCGAGCGGTAAGCAACGTTTTGATAGTGAGAAAAGGCGTTGCAGAGTAGAAAATAACTCATCAGCCCCAAGGCCGCGAAATCGCTTTTAAACTTTGTCAAGGCCATTATGGCTTTCCAAATATTGGGTTAGTGCACGATTATCAGGCGTTTTTGTAGGCGAGTTATTTGTTAATAAATATTGCTGTTTTGTTTACTTATGTCTTCCAAGCAAATATGAAGCAGTTATTGAAATAGATGGTACTTATGCCCCGGGATAATCATTTACAAATGTTAATGTTGAATTGTTATGTTTTTTTTTAATAATAAATATCGTTTAAAAAACGCCTGATAATTATGCACCAACCTAATAGAATAAGAATATAATTTCTTGTTTACTTAGAGATTTCAAACCAGAATTCTCTGACTTGGTACTTTCATTTTATTTCAGACAGTGGATGTTCCAATCTTTGTCAGCTTTAGGCTATATCTTGTAATCTGCAATTGTTTAAACAATTCTCCTCTTTTTACTGATCCAAGCGACAACAATTTATCTGCATCAACGGCGATGTCTATCTGGCTCAATTTGACTGCCTTCACGGTACAATCGAGACGAAAAGACGTTTCCCAACACGATAATGCGCGTTCGCATGTTGAGCGTCGTGTTGTCGAATGTATCGCCAATAATGGCTGGGAACTGCTTCCATATCCGTCATATTCTCCCACAGAAGCGCCTACGGACGACCACGTCAATCGATCGCTGAAAAATTGGCAGGTGAACAATGTTTATGCCAATTTGGATAACTTGGTGGCCGATTTCAAAGCAGGGATTTTCTCCAAGAACCGTGACGTCTTTGCCCGTGGAATCGACCGTCTTCGAAGCAAATGGGAAGCAGTTATTGAAGTAGATGGTGTCTACGCTCCGGAATAAGCATTTAAAAATGTTTATATTGAATTGTTAGGTTTCTTTTTTCATAATAAATATCGTTTAAAAAACGCTTGATAATTATGCACCAACCCAATATTTATTTCTTTGAATTGCTATGACTTCCTAGGACCTATAGGTGATCTCAATAAACTCATGAAACTCGCCGATTTTACTTTGGGCGCTGATAACCGAAATTCTAGCCACACATCCATGTACACCATTACATAAGCTTAGACAAAAATTAAAATACTTTTATATCCTAATACAAACAAAAACTTTACTATAGGAAACAGAGTCAAACAATTGTGATTTTTAATATTCTTAGTATGCTGGTTATTGCGGAGACATATGACGTCAATAGCATGTAGAATCTCACACGTAATGAAAAGCAGAACTCATAGAAAGTCTACGGCGTCGCTCGTCAGAGTGTTTTTATACACGGATTACGTGATTTTACATGATCTATTAGAATAGGTTTTTTTCCGCAGGTAACTGAATGTTTAGCACAAGCCATTAAAGATTTCATCTCCCTTTCTATGCAAATAAAATCCGAAGAGATTTCTAAAAATTACCGAATTTTTCTTGACAGCCAGCACGAAAATCATTGACCCTGTGTTGCTAAAAGCTCGTTGTATACCATTTGCGAAGATGAATTAATAGTTTTTTTTTTTTTCAAAGATTCCCCTGTTTGGCAAAGTGTGGACAGAACCAAATAAAAATAACAAAAATTATCATCTCTTCGAGGATACCACCAAGGGCTAGTGCAGAAAGTTAGCATGAGAGTGACATGAAAATATACGTACCTGGCACAAGTAATGGAACATCAAATCGTCTCGTTTCGTCTCTGTCTTCGGGCAGAGCACAACTCAGTTGTGTCTCTGTCCGCAGACAGAGTGCATCTGGGGAAAAAAATACCGAGACGTGGTTGGTCCATGGCAGTACTTCTCATTGCACTAGAGAGGAAGGATAGATAGCAATATCGATACCAGCGCAACCGACGGCTGCAGAGACTGGGCAGTTTTCGACCCTGGTCCGAGGGTACGAGGCTCGGGTGCCCCGCATAAAGCTCGAATGATTGTCACATCCCATCGCCGACATTTGTGCCTGCAAGGCTATCAGTCAGTTATGGGCCATGCGTGATACACGCTTAGGCGATCATTTATCTTTCGATACATGACTGACGAGGCAGATTTTTCCTGCAGTAGATTTGTTTCTGCGGTAGAAACCGGTCTGTCTTTGATATTTATCCATAGCTGGGGGGAGAAGTAGAGGATTCATACTTTTCCCAAGGGTATTAGCACGTAAGTGAATGTAATGGATTTGACTGGAAAGTCAGTCTATCAGTTACGTGCCACGCGTGATACACGCTTAAGCGATCATCTGACAAGGCAGATTTTTTCCCGCAGTAGGCTGCCATTTCTTTCTGCGGTAGACCGGTTGCCATCCAAGGCTATAGAACCCGGTCTGTCCTGCTATTTACACATAGCTGGAGGTGAGAAGAAGCGGATACATACCTTTCTCAAGGGTATTACTGGAATTCGAACTCGGCTCTCCGATTCCTTAATCCGAGCCGCTAACCATTACTCCACCGTGCCTCTGAATTTGGTTATCCTTTGGTTATTCCGAATCTTTTCAGAGCCAATATTTAGCCAAAATCTTCATCAGATGATGTCTCTTGATTTTTTCCCGCAGTAGGTTGTCATTTCTTTCTGCGGTAGTCAATATCATAAGTGTCAGTTATGTGCCATACGTGATACACGCTTAGGCGATCATGTATCTCTCGATGCATGACTGACGAGACAGATTTTTTCCCGCAGTCGGTTGCCATTTCTTTCTGCAGGAATCAATATCAGAAGTGGAAGTCTTATCAGTTATGTGCCATAAGTGATACACGCTGAGGCGATCATGTATGTCTCGATACATAACTGACGAGGCAGATTTCTCCCGCAGTAGGTTGCCATTTCTCTCTGCGGTAGACCAGTTGCCATCCAAGGCTCTATGTAACCGATTCTCTTTGAAACAATAGATACCAATCTTCTTATCAAGGCGCGAAATAAATGTCGTATTAAATGGCCACTCTTCTAGATCTAGGTCAAGGTTCTTCCTAATTTTCGTCAACAACCGTCACGATGTCATCAGTTCTTAACTCGGTACCTTTGCTGATGACACAACTTTTTACTCCTGTCGTAATGGTAAGTCTGATCGGCTTGATATGGACAAATTGGCAGCTGACTTCAAGCAGTCGGCTGTTAACTGGGGCAAGGGATGTCTTGTTAATTTTAACGCCTCAATAATGAAACAGGTCTATTTCAATCGTGTAAGAGATGCTAGCCTCCAGAAAAGTGACTCATTGCGCCTTCTAGGGCAAATATTTTCCGCTGACATGAAGTGGAAAGATTATATTGAATCAATTGCTAGGTCTACTGCTAGGAAAGTTGGTTTATTTAATCATTTTTTTCTCGAAAGAATCTACTTTACACATTTATAAGTCGACCATTCGTCTATGCACTGAATGTTGGTCTCACATCTTGTCTGGTACTTCTGCTATGTATTTAGAGATTCTTGATAAAATACAAATGATTCTGCAATTTTATTGGCATCACGGCATCAGTCGCTTGCCAACTAGGAAGGATTACTGAATGAGGAATAACCAAAACGAAGGTTGAAAATGAAATGATAATGTTTATAACAACAACGAAATACAATACTCGCCAGCGGCATAAAGTAGGTAAACCACTGCTAGCAGTGAACTATTTAGACAGCATATTAACCCCACTTACAATAGTGTCCAACGTATTTATGAGGATTGGGACATAACCATTAGTATTCATAGGTACCGTATATAACACTATCTATCTGTCTTAGTATATGCATATTTATCTATCTATCTATCTCAGTCTACTCATATCTATCTATCTATGAAAATTTCTCCGATTTAATCGGTAGAGAAGACAATATTATGAATAAAAATGACAATAGGAAAATCTGGTAATTGCTGACGCGTTTCGTCCAATCTAAATCATGAAAACAGATACATAATATCCGACCAATGCCACGTCCACGATCCAGAATAACCTATCCATCTAAATAATCTTGAAATAGTCACAAACACCTCCAAAACCATTATAGGAAGATCTTCAAACAATAATGAATGAGGCATTTATAAAATAAATTGCCAAAACTGCTCCTCAATATATTGGAAAACGGAGTTTGAAAAAACGCATATATGAGCACAAAAAGAGACCTCACAAAAAACAACTTAGCTAATGCAATAGTAAAATAGAAATAAATACAACCATAATTTTATAACATAAAAAAGAAAATCACTCACTCAATAGAAAATTATCCAAATATTAATTTACGCCCAGGCTTTTTCCCTATTTCACCTTTCTTAACAAAATTAATGCTCTTACAAACAAACATGCAGTAAAATCGAAAGAAAATGGTTGAAACATCAACACAGATATAATGACAATATTCTACGTGACAATCTCTGACGTTATTTCTCATTTAAAAAATATGAAAATAGTTTCTCTACATTCCAGTTGCTAGGTACATTCTGTTTTTGTTTTTATTAGAATTTAATTTATTTTCCCCACATTGGACGAAACGCGTCAGCAATTACCAGTTTTCCCTATCTATCTATCTATCTATCTATCTATCTATTGAGGAAGGGTCACTGAATGAGGAATGATCAAAACGGAGGTTGGAAAAGAAATGGTAATCTTTTATAACATCAACAAAAATACAATACTCGCCAGCGGCGTGAAGTAGGTAAACCCCTGCTAGTGGTGGACTACATAGACAGAATATTACCCCCACTTACAATAGTGTCCAACGTATTCATGAGGATTGGGGCATAGCCATTAGTGTTCATAGGTACAGTATATAACACCAACCGTCACTTTCCCATGCCCTTTTCTATAAATAGGAGACTTGTAAGGAGACTTTATTTTGCCACCAATCTAGTCAGTCAGTTAAGTGCCATCACGTGGTACTCGCTTTTGGCAATCATGGCCCTTTCGTTTCACAACTGACTCGGCAGAAGATTTTCCAGCAGTTGGTTGCCGTTTCTTTCTGCGGTAGATCGGTTGCCAGCCAAGGCTACAGGGTACAATCTCTCCTGCTGTTCAGCCTATACTTGAGTGAAGTGGAGGTGAATTTATATCTTACCAAAATGAATGTAACGACTCGCGAATACCCTTGGGAAAGGTATTTAGTACTAGGTTTAAATGTAGTACTAAATTGGTGGCAAGACTTCATCATTTTACAGGTGAAATGTCTAAATGTAACCGTATGTTCTATACTGAGAGTTTCTTCAGTCAGATCTCTTGCTTGTAGAAATCTCTTCTGGCTTCTTTACAGTCAAATTTAATCTTCAAATGTTTAAATGCAATGTTAATCGTTATCTTCTGTCTTTTTATTTCCTGTTCTTTTATTCTTCTCTCTTATTAATATATTTTTTATTTTTCTCATATTTTCACACATTCAGTAACCCCTGGCGTCTTAGCGGTTTTATTCCCTTACTTGGTGTGAAATATTTTTTTTTAAAGTCTCACAAATTCGAATGGTATAAGCTTCTAGAAAGATAGGTTCTTGTACCAGACTAATTTAAGCTGAGGAAATACAAAATATAAACCATTGTTCATAATCTACTGGTGCGGGATTTTCAGAAAAGACAGAATCCATATCAAAGGCCTGTGATAACTGATCGCTCTGAATCGAAACATAACAGGTGTTATCATCTGTTTCTTATAAGAAGCATTCGAATCGTTGACAACATGATGTCTATGTTTTGCGAATGGATACCGGTCTTGTAATTACGTCTACCAGACTGGCGGGCACATAAAATATATTTTATGAAAAGTATTCAAATGTTACATTGTCTGATGTATCAGTATTATGGAAAAGGGACTGAACACCTATTCAGTTTCCCAGCTCAAATATCGAACACTTCCTTTTATGACATATTAGCCAGTTTTGAATCTTCCTTGAGATAAGTACACACCCTCCTCTGCGGATGACGGGTCCAAATCATGAAGGAAATTAAAGATGCGACGAGGCAACTGATGGCGATCCCAAAATAGTATTTTCAGAAGTGAAAAAGATAAATATACGTGGTCTAAGTTGAAGCGGGTGAAAACGCCGTTGCCCTAGGTAGGCTATTTATTCGTTAATGGCTGGCTTATTTTTAGACATCGTATCAAAACATTCTTCTTTTAAGTTCTCATGTATGATAACTCTCTGGCAGTTTACACCATAACTTAGTTTGTTATTGTGTAAATCTAATGCGTTGTCTGAAAAAAATATATCTGGTTTCAAAATGGCCTCCTTTCTCTTTTATTTGGGTTGCTATGGTAACAGACCGACATCGTAAAGATCTTAGCTACAATATCGAGTTCATCATTACAAATAAAGCTAAACCGAAATGAAAAGGGAAAAAATGATTTTAAACCACTGTGAACTGCATCCATACACCACCTGACGTTTTTTCATTATGTAGATTTATATAAATACTGAATATTGTGGCCCTTATTATTAATAACCGGCCGCCATGTTCAGCGAAGCGCTTATCACTAACAAGATCGATATCAAAGACACTCATGTTTAAAATATGAATGCGTTTGAACGGTCTTTGGAAAACAATTCTATTCGCTTTTGCTTGATATGGGTGAGAGAATGAGGCCCTTATATCTAGTTTTCTCTCTATTATGTTGAAGCCAAGCACTCCCTTTTTGGAATTGTCTTACTCTCTGTCTTTCAGTATCCATCTGTTTTCCTCTTGTGAGGCTCTTCCTTCATGTGCTAGTCACGAGACTGGGGCGCGACGACTAAGTAAATAATTACTAAGGAGGAGAACTCGTCTTACATATTTGTCTCAGCGATAAAGAAAATAACACGATCTATATGTATGCATATGTGTGTGTTAAACCACTATCTATCTATCTATCTATCTATCTATCTATCTATCTATCTATCTATCTATCTCAGTCTTTTTCTATCTATCTATCTATCTATCTATCTATCTATCTTCCTGTGTTCATATCTATCAGTCTCAACCTGTTCATCACTATTTCAGTTTATTCATATCTATCTATCTATCTATCTATCTATCTATCTATCTATAACTTTGTGTGTTCATATCTATCTTTCATCCTTTTCACAACTCAGTTTATTCATCTCTCTGTTTGTCTCTGCCTCTCTCTCTCTCTCTCTATCTTCCTGCGTTCATATCTATCTGTCTCACACTTTTCATAACTATCTCAATTTATTCATATCTATCTATCTATCTATCTATCTATCTATCTATCTATCTATCTATCTATCTATCTATCTATGTTAGTTTGTTCATAACTATTTGTTTATTCATATCTATCTCAGTTTATTTCTTATCTATCTATCTATCTATCTATCTATCTATCGTAGTCTGTTCATAATTATTAGAAAAATCTATCTTTCGAACTCTCTGTCTCTCTCTCTCTCTCTCTCTCTCTCTCTATATATATATATATATATATATATATATATATATGCTCTTATTAAACCTTTACAAAAACAAAAGATTTAGTGTTGACAACATAACGGTTATCAGGGCAACTCGGCTGGTGGATAATGAGCTCGTCTGTTTAACTATTACTGGATGTTTCATAACTGTGTCGATGTGCCAAAGTAACATAAAACTTATCAACTTTTTTGCCAGTATCAGTGACAGTATTTACGTAATTAGCAAAGGTCTGAATCCACTTCAACCTGATTTCTGACTCGTAACCATACACCATAGCGGAAGATTTCAACTATGACATGTCTGAGTGCAAAACCGAAAAAAAATTTAATTTTTAATTTATTTTACTTTTCACGCAGAAATATCTAAATACGAACTCTCTTTCTCTACATACATTATATATATAGATATATAAAAGTGAATATTGTCAACACTCAGATGTGACAGGCTGTTTCATGCTGGACACAATCGTCAGGCCGCCGCCGTGTTGACTTCAATGTTCACTTTTATATTTATATTTACATACACTCTTTCTCAGATATTGAACACGTTATCCAATAAGTATAGCACTCTTTAAAACTATATTTCCATATATATATATATATATATATATATATATATATATATATATATATATATATATATATATATATGCAGATATATATATATATATATATATATATATATATATATATATATATACTGGCTCCTGAAAAATCAATTTCAGTTGAGCTCTCTAGGGAGGAGGTGTGGGTTGGTAAACAGTGACTATTATAGCTATATATAGTGAAACTCTTCGCAAAAGCGAATTGAGTCACTATCGGTCACTGGGCGTGATTCTAAAATAAATACGCTAAAATCCACCTTCATCCCTACCGTGAGTCGATGTTAGAATCTCCGACTGACACCAATTCAGTCGGGTTTCGATCCTAGCTAAAGGCAACCGGATGTCTAGCCACACTGATGAGCTGTGAAACAGCGAAACAGTCTCTGTGGATGACTTTATATATATATATATATATATATATATATATATATATATATATATATATATATTGAACAATAAAAAAATATTAAAAAATTGAAATCTTCAGACACACTGGGTTGTATATTAATATTCTTTCGTTTTTATTATTTCAGTTAGATTACTCGACTAGTTTCGGCCAACATCCCCATATATATATATATATATATATATATATATATATATATATATATATATATATATATAACAGACCTACTAAACAAAATTAATCACATACAAATAGTGCCAGAAAATGCTATTCAAGTGACTATGGACGTAAGATCACTTTATTCAAACTTTAAAGACATCGAAGAACTAACCGCCCTTAAGTAAACACTTAGTAAAAGAAGAAAACAAGAATCCCCACCCCCCCCCCCACAGAAGTTATCATAAAACTCATGGAGCATATTCTTACATCGAATACTTTCAACTTCACTGGAACACACTACGTTCAAGTAAGAGGCTGTGCCATGGGCATCATTGCAATTCCATAATATGCTACAATATTCATGGGAAAATTTGAGGAGATCCATATCTATCTTCTCATCAGTAGCGACTGCGTATTCTATGCAAGATATATCGATGATATATTCTTTGTATACACAGACAGTGACGACAAACTTAGCCAATCCTCATGACCCTAAACACAGTGAATGAATCAATTAAGTTTGTCTATGAAAATTCCACAAGATCGGTAACATTTTAAGACACTCGCATTTACATAGATGAGAACAGAAAACTACAAATGACACTACACACTAAAATCGCCGACACCCACAACTATCTAAACTTTAAATCTTCCCCCGCTAAACCCCTCAAGGAGAACTTTTCCTATTCACAAGCACTTAGACTCAGAAGGATATGTTCTACCAATGAAGAACTAAATAAAATATAAACATCAATTCACAACACGTGGCTATAAACAACACCTAATCAAGGAACAAATAAATAAAGCAATTTCCACACCTAGAGAAGACACTCTAATGTAAAAGCTTAAAAATAAACCCAGCCGCATCCATCTAGTAACCACTTTCAACCCCACTCTGCCTCCATTATTCCAGATAATCAAAAGTCGCTAGGAAATACTACATCTCAAACCAAACCTAAAAAAATTGTTTGAGTAACCCGGCATTCTTGCATATTGTAGGCCTAAGGATCTAAAGAAAATTATAGGTAGTTACCACATTTCAGGGGGCAAGGTAATCCGTAATAAACCAAAAACAAAAATAACAGGATTTTCCCAACAATGTAACAACAAAAGGAGCTTATGCTGTAACCACATTAGACACACCAATTCGTTCACTAGCTCAGTTACTAAATCTACTTTCAAAATCTACCACGACTCTAACTGTAGAAGTCATATCATAATTTACCTCCATTTATCTGACATAGTGCAAATTCTATTGCACTATGTCAGAAACAATATGTAGGAAAATTTAAATGGTCCTTTCACTAAAGAGTTAATAATTATCGCAATCGAATTAAGTCGACTCCCCATGAAACATTATTACCTGTAGAAAATTTCCGCTTTCCTGACGAACAAAAAGAATCCAAAAAATATATTGTTCTACCTACCAACTCTATCGCAAAGATTTTCTCTAAACACATGAAATTTGTCACAATTAAGTCCAATAAAACAATAAAAGACTTAATACAAAACAAAATGGTAAGCTAAAACTTGAAGGAGGGATTTATTCTATTACCTGTAATAATTGCAACAACAAATACATAGGAGAAACCTCAAGAAATTTAAATAAAAGATTATATGAGCACGAAAGGGATATTTTACAAAACATGTCTATGGAGGTTGCCGAGTAAGGCTCTAGACCTCTTCCAGGCTCACGGTGTGTTAATGTAGAAAATAGGAATCATACTGGGAAGGTTAAAATCTTTGTCAATAACATACAATCCTTGTAAAAAAAAATTAAATTTGTAATTCTCTTATTAATCATTTAATCAGAAATTCTGATGATTGTAAGAATAAGTTGTTCATTTGACAAAGGAATCTTTATCCCGGTGTGCAGTGTAAAATATCCACCTTTGTGTGTGGATGTATATTTAAACTTTATTTTTTATTAATTTCAACTAAATTAAGTGATCTAATTTTATGTTAATATTACTTTGATTTCAACTCTTGGGATAACCTTAAGGGAAGCTTTAAAATTTATTAATTCTTTCTTGGCCTGGAAGGGGTCTAGAGGCTTTTTTGGCAACCTTCCTGAAGAGAGTTTCTCGATAAAAATGATCAGCCTCCTTTGCTGTAAACAGTTTAATAGGGATGGATAGATTCACCTATCAACCGATCAGTATCCCTTTCATGTTTATTGAGCAGCAGTAGAGGTTTGTCCATTGTTTCTTGTTTAGGATATAATTTACCGGTTGTTTCTTCCAGGGTCAAAATGATTTAATGTAAATTTGCAGATTATGCCCCGCAAACCTTTCTTATTATTTTGGAATTAATCAGGCAATTTCACACCAGAATAGGAATTTTCATTACAATTGGTTTCCGGGGCTTAATCCGAAAATTTACTCACAATTCTGTCCCTTTGGCGGTTCGGGTGACGCTGTAGTATCTATTGCTATTGCTTTTGAGTCGTCTATCATACAGCAATCTATTATTCACTAGACTTTTTTCAGCATACTGACTGGGATTTCTTTCGTGACATTATTCGAGACGTTCCTTGAATTGATATTCTGAACCTTCCTATTGAGAATTTTGCCACAGATTTAAACCGGCATTGATACTGTTGTACGTTCTCGCAAATATCAGTTGAAACGACAATCTTCCCCTTAGTTCACATCAGCTTGTCCAACCGCTATAGTCCATAGGAATCACTTTTCCAGGTTTTTTTCCCCCGTGATAATTCCGGTCACAACAGATGTATGTGATTGTTCGAAATAATTTTAAACTTATCCTCAAAGAGGTTAATTCTTTGTTTGCTGATACAATGAGGCACTAACAAATTTGTTTCACGTGAATACTGGCGGCTCTGTAATAGTGTGTTAAATGAGAGAAAGTCTCCTTTCTTACTTCTCTTCACTAAATTTGAGCTGTTAACATCTTCCGTTGATAAAGCAAAATGCTTTTCCCGTAAATTCTACTCTTGATTTATCTAGAGAGTACCTTTGCTCTTAGAACTGAGTCTGTATTGAGTGATATGTATATAACTCCGTTCATGGATTCTACTACCATTTCTAAAGTGGATTCTAACAAGGCATGTGGACTTGATGCCATGTCTGCAAATGTCCTTAAGAAATGTGTTCCTTAACTCTCTACGATTTTCTAAACTCTAGAACAAATGCCTGGCTGCTAATTCTTTTACTGCTTGTTGGAAATCCACTTCTGTAATTCCGGTCTTTAAGAACTCTGGCCAACCATCTGATTCTCCTATCGAGCTATTAGCCTCCTACCTTTTTTGGTAAATTATTAGAGGCTCTAATTAACTCTGAATTGGTTAAATATATCACATCTCAGTTCTTTCAGATAAACAATATGGCTTTCAGTTTTCTGTGTCAATTGCTGATGTGTTAACGATTATTTCTGAAAAAGTCTGTCAAGCTTTAAAAGAATGGTGAAGCTAGGGATGTTGCTTTAGATATCTCGAAGTCATCTGACAGGCTTTGGCATGCTAGTTTTCTTCACAAGTTGAAAGGTTATGGTATTTCTGGACGACATCTTTAACAAATTCAGTTTTTCTTATCAAATCATCAAATGAAAGTATTCGTGAATAGCCAATCTTCTAAATCTTTTTGCAGAAATTACAGTGTCTCCTAATTTTGAAGCTAATTTTAAGAGGGTTGCATCATTCACGAGATATAAAATTAGCATATGTATTGCTGGCCCTGGCTCTGCCTTTGACCAAACTATATATCCATTTACTGTAGTTAGATTAGCTTCAACGGTCGCATGATACGCGAGTATACCCGGTAAATATCTATTAATCTTAGCCTTGTAGGAAGATTATGTTACGCCAATGTTCCAAGAGAAGAGCTACCATAAATTTACTGAAAACGATATAAAAAAAAATCTAGTCGATAAAACAGATTTCCGAGTAGTATGATCTTGATCGATTGATTTATTGATCTCGATCGATGTGCAACAGGAAATTTCGTTTTGGAAGGGAAGCAAGAAATTTTTTTTTCAGAATCCAAAATAAAGCTCCGTATCGAAGTTCAATTTAAAAGCTACTTAGTCGACTTCAATTACAAATCAATTATTCAGGAGATCTTATCAATTGACTCTTCATTGTTAATATTGAATAGAAAACTTAATTATTCGAAGTCAATGGAAATTCATCAACCGACGATTTGCTACCACTTTCCTCGTTTAGTGATACCAATGAACGATTCGAGAAACAAAATAAATTTCAAATATTCTACACTCACTTACGCGCTATGAAGTTTGTCTTTATTCACAGTTCGAACTTCTTTCTTTCTATGTGCCGTGTCCTTTCAGGACGTAGGCGATCATGGCTCTCCACCTCCCTCTATCCTTTGCAGCTCTCCGTCCATCTGTTTCCCCCTCCATACCACGTTCTGTCATCCACTTGCTTAAGGCTGCTAGGTATGTCATGCGTTGTTTTTCCTTTGTCTCTCTTTCCCTTTATTCGACTTGTGAGTATCAGATTCTCTAGGCCCTCTGCCACCTCCTCCGGACCACGTTCTGTCATCCACTTGCTTAAGGCCGCTAGGTATGTCATGCGTTGTTTTCCTTTGTTTCTCTTTCCCTTTATTCGACTTGTGAGTATCAGATTCTCTAGGCCCTCCTTCCTCTGCCACCTACTCCGGACCACGTTCTGTCATCCACTTGTTTAAGGCCGCTAGGTATGTCATGCGTTGTTTTCCTTTGTCTCTCTTTCCTTTTATTCGACTTGTGAGTATCAGATTCTCTAGGCCCTACTTCCTCATTCTGTGTCCCAGGAACAGCTGCCTCTTCCTGATGTTAAGTATAAGCCTTGTTTGCATTTTCTCTAAGACCTCATCGTTGCTCACACGCTCAGTCCCCGATATACTTAACATCCTTCTGTAGAATTACATCTCGAGTTTCTTCATCTTTGAGGAAATTATCCAACATTCGCTGCCGTAAAGAAGGACAGATGTCACGTAACAGCTCAGTATTCTTTTCTTTGTTGCCAAAGAAATCCTCCTGTCTCGCAATACTCTGCTCAGCTTTTGGAATACGTCTACGGATCTCAGTGTCGCATTTATTGTCCTCTGTCAGAACCCTTCCCAGATATTTAAACTTCCGCATCTGCTTGATTCTAGTGTTCCTGACCTGCAAATCGCATTTCGGGCTTATCCTTTTACTGATGACCATGCATTCTGTGTTCTTGTAGTTTATGCTTAGTCCTTTCTTCTCACTCTCTGTTGCTATCTTCTGTTGGAGATTTTGTAATTTCTTTTTCGTGTCTGCTATCTTGTTAACATTGTCAGTTCAAACTAATAAACCGTTTAACAAGGATATAATTGAACTCATTATTGCCAAGGCCACTGACACAGAAAACTGATTGCTGCATTCCATGAATAAATCTACCCTCATTTTTGATTTGTGATAAGAAGCGTTCTCCTTCTTAAAATGGCCAGACGAACACGGCTGCACCGTCGTTATAAATGGAAGCACGCAGCCAGACACAATATCTCAGTAGGCTGCCGCAGCGGGACGATATTTATTGACACCAAGGGTTCCAATGTATGCTAAGAAAATATTAACCATGTTATTACACCACCACCACCAGCAGCTTGGATGGTTTGAAGGCAGAATGGATCTTTTGTGCAGTTTACGTTCATATTCTGACCCTATTATCCAAATGTAGTAAGATTTCCCCAGTCTAATATTGCCCTATTTGTGGGATCCTTAGCGAATCGTAACCTCAGTGTCTTATTCTTATCCGCCAGGCGATAAACGTTATGTAGCTTATCTGCTTCAACTTTCGATGTGACGCATGTTTAGAGATATATTCGTTGTAAATAGTTGTTATTCTATCCGCCATTGCTTTTCTATCAACTTGACCCACTCTGTTTATTCTCTGTTATCATCTTTCTTCAACAAGGGATTTACACCCAGAGAATTACTTACCGCTTACTAGTTTTTTTTTCTTTCTTTTTCTTATCATTCTCCGGAAAACCTAGAGATGGTCTTGCGGGAAAATCAGAGATCAGCATTTTTATAAATGCAACTATCAACGGCACATAAGGCACATTTTATATAATAATGCATGAAATGAAATTCAGCAGGTTGAAATGCTTCATCCATTGAATTGCTACCACGTCATTGGGTAATTAGAAATGTGCATAAAAGAGCGATTTTTCACATGTATTTAAGTAACCAGTGAGTATATATATATATATATATATATATATATATATATATATATATATATAGTATGTTAACGATATCAATCTATCCAGTCTATCTAACTATCTCATCTATCATCTATCCAACTATCTCAGCCTCTTCATATCCATCTATATATCTATCTATATATCTGAGTATATATATATATATATATATATATATGATAACGATATCGATCTTTCTCAATCTGCTCATCTATCTATCTATCTCAGCCTGTTCATACCCATCTAAATATCTATCTATATATCTACCTACCTACCTATCTCATCTCGTTCACATGTATCTAATTGACTATCTCAGTCTGGTCATAAATTTCAGACTGTTCATATATATGTAAGTATGCATATCTATATGTATGTATATATCTCAGTATGTTCATATCTATCTATCTATCTATCTCTTCTATCTATCTATCTATCTATCTATTTTATCTGTCTCTGTCTTTTTAAATCTATCTTTTTCAGTTTGTTCATATCTATCTATCTATCTATCTATCTATCTATCTCAGTAGTTCATATCTATCTATTTACCTCTGTCTCTCTTTCTCTATCTATTTATTTATGTATCTTTCTATCTATCTGTTCATATCTATCTATCTATCTATCTATCTATCTATCTATCTGAGTCTGTTCATATCTATCTATCTAGCTCGCTATTTTATCAATTTATCTATATGTCTTGGTCTTTTCATATCTATCTCAGTCTCTTCACATCTATCTATCTATCTATCTATCTATCTATCTATATGTTTTGGGTTTGTTTTCTTTTTGCTAAGCATACTTGTCACTAAAACTCTTGGTGCGTAAGGTTACATATATTCATGCAAGATATGTATACATACATTAGCACACACACACACTCACGCACACACTGACACATATATATATACATACATATATACATATATATATATATATATATATATATATATATATATATATATATATATATACTTTCATATATATATATATATATATACTTGCATAGATAACGTATAACAATTCTTTAAACGTGTCGTATCAAATTAATTGCCGTTATATAGGGCAATTGTTTTAAAATGACTTATTTTACTATTCGATAAATTTGTGTTAACGAACCTCACCAGTGTGTAGGCTATTAACCATTTGTTGGCGATTCAGTAGAAGCTAAACGAACCGGAAAATGAGCCTCATTTCCATTTCGACCTAATCTCCCCAGCATTTTCTATCACCCTCCCCGATCAGACTTTACCTGGAAAATGGCGCTTACAGGATGAGTGAACCATTAAGCCAACACACAAACACGCCTATACCAAAGATGCAACGATTACTGGTTTCAGTAGCGTTCACTTCCGATCGACCAATCGTGGGCTTGTTCCAGTATGACGTCATCCTTTGTCTTGTGTCCTGGCAACTATTTCGATGTTGTTGTGTTATGCCGAGGAGAAGCCGAATCTCACGTCGAACTGACATCATCAGCCACAAAGTAATTACGGACTTTGTTCTTTCTTTGCACTTTCAATCAATTGTTTGCATCATGAATCTATTTAGACTCCATTGTTATTGGAGAACTTGACGAAAATATATTATGTTGGCGTGGTGACAGACCAGCGCGTGGCTTGGGGTTTACTGTCAAATACAGACTTCTTATCCACATTTAAGTCACGTAAAACTCTAACAGTGGCGCCAAAAACTAACCCTGAAGCATATAAGAGTTGAGATATGAAATTTCGATGATGGTTTATACCAATTCAAAAAAACTAAAGCCTTATTTTTATTATCTATTTAGGAAGCAGAAAAGAAAAGAAAAGAAAAGAAGCTTTATCACTTCTCATTAGTCAGAAATCGATAGAGGAAAATAAGTCTTGTGTAGACCGATTAATAAGAAAATATAAATAAAAAAAATCCGCGTGTATCATTATTATAATCAGTAATAAAGGGTGTTTCATTAAGACGGATCAAAGTCAGCAGTAAATAAATCAGTTTTATTGTTGAATATTTATTTATTTCTCTATTGGATCATGTTATTTAAGTCGTGGCAATTATGTAGGAAAAATAATATCGACCAAATGTCCACTAAGGATTCGTCGGCACACCTCCACTCGAAAACTGAGAAGATGTCCTCTTTGTACGATAATGCACACTCTAAATTTTTTATAAGGAATGTTGGATCATTGACGTGGCAGAAAATTATTCTCATCAGAGTCCATCTTCCACATTTACAAATCTTCTATTTGTCCGTGCATTGGATGATATTACCATATCTGGTCTGCTGCCCCCGTTATTCATTTCGAGGTTCTTATCAAAATCCAAAGAAGGGTCTGTAAATGTAATCGATCCTCACTTGGCATCTCGACTTCAGTCACTTTCTCACCGACGTGGCGTGGCTGCCCTCTGTTTTTTCTACAAATATTTTCATGGCAACAGCTCTGACGGCGTTTTTTCCCTCATGCCCCGACTAAATGAATTTGAGCGTACTACTAGATAGGCATCTACGTCCCACCCTTTTACTTAAATAGCTAAATGCAACCACCCCTTCTACTCCATCAGTTCTTTTCTCGCTCTTTCCGCCTCCTTGTTTATTTTTTTCCTTGATAACTATAATCCTTAAACATTTAAATGCAACGTCAATTGCCATGTTCTGTTTTCTTGAATCTTGGTACCTTTTATGTCATTTCCGCAATCCCCACCAACTCTATACTCATACTGTTTCTCTCACTTTCACTCCCTGCAATCTGCGTACTACTGGCATTACCACTTTGTTTTACGGGGAAACGATTAAATAAAAAAAAAAAGAAAAAGTTTTTCTGTGATTGCAGACACGGATGTAATGGAATAATTTTGCAGGATATCTCGTCACCCTTTTCTAATGTACGCTGGGACATACTGGGCAATTCTCTTCCCTAGAAGCTGAATGGTCCTAAATAGGAAGTCAGCTTCCCACTGACATTTAAATAAATAAAATGCAGAAATATTTTTAAAATAGATAAGTCGTTAGGTTTGGTTTATTTTGTTTTACGGCATATCTACCTCAGTGAGCTATTTAATGCCAACAAGATTTTCAGGATAGGTTCGTATGAATAGAATACATATTCCTTGTAGAAATCAGTTTGTAGATCAGGTTTAGCTTATTTGAGTTTACGGCATATCAACCTCAGTGAGCTATTGAATGCCGACAAGATTTTCAGGATAGGTTGGTATGAATAGAATACATATTCTTTGTAAGAAATCAGTTTGCAGTTTAGCTTTGACGTATTTTTGTGAGGAGGGTTTTTGTTGAGAGTCAAATATGTTTCTGATAATATGTTTTTATTTTTCCAAAATGTATTGCTGGCATTTTTACAATAAAAATCTATTTTTATACTTTAATAGTGTTTTGAGCCCACTTTGGTGGGGGTGTCACTATTTTCCCATAGGTGGGACGCTTACAGGAGAAAGGTCCTGGGAACAACAGAAACTAAGACGCTCTTCAAAACTGCCAATCTCCTGATCAGAGGCCTTGCTGCCGGATGTAGTTTATCGTCATACCCAGGACATCACATAGGTCAGAGAGAGAGAGAGAGAGAGAGAGAGAGAGAGAGAGAGAGAGAGAATTAGTAGAAACCAACATTGACTGACACTGGTAGAAATTTTGCCTAGCACCAGTGCATGCTAATCTGAGATCTACGGGACATTGGAACTGTATTTATGGAATTGTGCGATATTTGGGTATTAATGCTAGATTGCAGAACATCCGGTGGAGAGCTGTTATCACAAAATATTTTCTCAATAAGTTCTAATTTCCGTTCTAATTTATTCGTAGAACTGGTCAATAAGTCCCGATGGCATAAGTCGTCATAAGATTAATTTTATACCGTCTAGTACCAAAAGCACCCTAGCAAGCGATTATATCACCCAGAAAGATTTTTACTACATATTACTGTATGTATTGATGAGAGCAATGGATATTTTGAACGTGCAAAACCAAATCGAGGCTTTGGTGGTTTAGCCAGCAATTGTTATTGTACAAAAAAAAAAGAAGGATGACTTCAAGGAAAATTTCAAAAGCCGGTTTTGATAATTTTATTATTAATTTAATTCAATTATTCATTTAGAAAGGCATTAAATCAAATGTCAAAAATGAAAAATGTAAAGGGAAAAGTATTTTATTTGAATTTTATATTACTTTAATTTTAGGATTTAATTTGTCCGTAATACCGAGAGAGACACGGCGGAGTAATGAATTGAGGAATCGGAGAGCCGAGTTTCGGATCCATTGCATTCACTTAGCCCTGGCACAGGTATGGATCCTCTTCTTCTCCTATAGGTAGTAGGAGAGACTGGGTTCTATAGCTTTGGGTGGCAACCGGTCTAGGAGGAAAACTCTGAATACAAAACCGGCCATGGGTTCTATCAGGCTATCTTGTTCAAGAAACACTAGTTCTACAGCTGCTGCAGTACACAGAGTGCCCCTACGACACTAGGAGTTACGGGATATAAAAAAAGAAATGACTGTGTGTATCCTAGCATAAAAAGAGTACTTTAACATTTAGCCACATGTATAAAACTGAGTCATTATAAATTTGGGGAGAGTTCTACATTAAACCACATGGGGGTATTTGAAAGTACGAGAATGAAGAGTAGAACCTTAAATTTCCTTGTAGACTGAGCAGTAGTGTCATATTTTGATAATCACTACAGTCTCTATAATGTTCTGTGTCACTTCAACACCTAGGCGATCATGACCCGCCACATCTTCCTGCCCCTTGTAGCTCTTAATAAATTTTGTTTTTGTCATTACTTCCAGACCCTGTTCTACCATCCATTTACTCAAGCCCATCAAATATACTACGTGTTGCTTTCATCTCTCCCTCTTTCACTCAATCTATCCTGTGAGTATCAGATTTTCCAAGCCGTCCTTCCTCATTACGTACCGCAGAAATTTCAACTCTAAATTGTAGTGAGTTCATAACTCCATCGAAGAGCAGGAATAAAACTCAGGTTAGAAACTGCTATTATTGGCAATAAGTGTAGCATGCTTTGATTGGTTATTCGGTTTGACCAATCCAAAATAGGCACTTGGAGAAGTGGCAGTATCTGCTGATTAAAAAGAATAGAAATCAATAATTGACACGTTCTTCTTCTATGTCCCTTGATTCTTGGGGATATGGGCGATCATAGCTCTCCATAGCTTCCTATCCCCGTTCTACCGTCCATTCACACAAGCGCGTTAAGTAGGTCGCTCGCTGCCCCCCCCCATATCTCCTGTCTTCAGTATGTTCTGTGCTATTCAAAGTGGTGGTCCGCTGACCAGTGCTAGTACGCGAACCATATACGTGTCCACGCCATGCTAAGGAATCATTTGAAGCTTTTTTTTATTACGTTTTATATATTGAATTATTTTTCGCAAAATAAATGGAAGATAAAAAAGCTTTTATTATATTCCTTATATATACCGTTTCATATGTAAATTAATATTACCACGAAATATTACTTATAGTAATTATAGGTACTTGACACATTGAGAAAAAATGCCGGTTCACTATATCAGATAGTTTGAGATGCACTGGGATAGATTATCTGTTGTATCGTCGAGGGGGATGATACACAGAGAAGAATGAGTGCTTAATATATTTATTCAGCACCAGTATCCGGTTTTAACAGATACATGCAAAAAACACAGAACAATTAGTTACAAAACAATTAACAAGACAACTTACAAGGAATAGAAGAGGGTTAAATTTTGCCAAACGAAGTAAGATCACTCTGAATATTAATCAGCTTAGTATTAACTTACTAATCAACTTATTAATCAACTGATAAAGTCCTTAATCATAGACTATTCAAGGCTATGAGCCAGGCCATCTGGTAGAGTGCTTTTTGCGATAACTCTAAAATTGTTCTTTTCCTCTTATTCCCATCATCTTTTGCACCATTACAAGCCATTAGGGTGAAATAAGCATAAGCAATTATCCAAAGTCAATTTCCTGAAAAACAAATTTCGAATCAAAATCATGTCTGGATATGCGGGATTCCGGATATGAGGCACTCTGGATATGAGGGATTTCGGATACGAGGTACTCCGGATATGAGGGATTCCGGATATGAGGTACTCTGGATATGAGGCACTCCGGATATGAGGAATTCTGCATATGAGGTATTCCGGATATGGGGGATTCTAGTTTATATTGAAATTTTATTTTCAAATTGACAAAAATGTATATTCGTTATGTAGTAATTTAATTACCTATTGGAAGAGGAAATTGCGTGATTCAGAAATTACCTAACAGTATTTTTTGTGTGCTGGCATTTCTAAGGAAACTTTGTCTCAAATTTGTCTGCATTTAGTCAAACAATTTCTAAATAAAGAACAGACCACTTCGCTCTGAAATATATAAGTCGTTGATATTATTGATCAAATCGTTTGATTAAAACTTTATTTTAAACGTAAAATGATTGTGAGAAGATAAAAATAAAAGTCGATGGAATACGGTTGAACAACGTCGATAGTTCTTGATATTGGAAATTTGTAGGAATAATGCAGTAAAAGAACGGTAGGTTAAATTTTCTCAGACGCGGAACATTTTAAAATTCAAGATTCAAATAGTGAAATTAGTCTTGCTGTATTCCAGAACATATATGATTGGAAAACCTCTCCATCTCCCTTGTTCCAGCTTGTTAATGTTATCAATCATTAAAAGTTGCAATAAATCGTTGAAATAATAAAAACAATACCCTGCGAATATTGAGAACAATTAAAACGGCTTGAAAGTTAAGTTTTATCACAAAAGAAGGTATCGTCATTTTGTAGTGATGATCTAATGACAATTAAGGAAACTTTTTTTTTCCCGCGTATTTGGAGCCATTTTACGAATCAGACAGCAACGAATCAATCGAGAAAATCTGTTTTTTTTTTGTTTTTGTTTTTCATCTTCACGAGAACTCCTCAATAACGATCAATATTCGTCATTCATATGGATGCCTACGAGAACTTGTGGAATCAAACGATCAAGTGATGGTAAATCCTCCTCTCACCCGTCCCTGCTTCGCTGGGGAATTCGATAAAACATTCTACTGCGTCGAGTGAACATATTGATTCGACGCTGCCAGCCGACACACATCTGCGCACGCAACCAAGTCGCGTTGCTTAACCTGTGCCGACGTTCCACTTTAATTCCTTGCCGCCATCTTAAGTGCAGCTAATTTGTCATGTTGAATGCCTTACGCGAACAGAAAGCATTCTTGATATGCTGCCCACACGCTCAGTTATTTTAGTTTTTTTTATATCTCTTTCTTCTTGACGATTATGTTTTGAAATCGCAGTATATAGCATTGACGAAATATTATTTTCAAGACAGTTTCGTGTTTTCATTTTTTTAAAGTGTGTTTATTTTTTGCATAGCAGTATCCATGATAACCTCCAATGTGAATGAAGCAATGACTTAGAAGAATCTACATAATCAAAGCACGAAGCTACGCCATAAAAGAATAACTATCACGAAGAACGAGCATTTATATATAACTAATTTCATCAGGTTTCAATCAGTAGAAGCATACTTAGATATTTGGTTGTGCATAAAGATGAGCATGCACACGCGTACGTTAATGGTTGAATGTTGCTGCTTATTGATGCAATGCAATGCAAGTAATAATAACATTAATCATTATGGGGAGATATTTCTTCCAAATAAATGAATTTTAAAAAGGAAAAGAAGGAAGAAAGAAAGGCAATATCGATTAACACAGGCTGATGAAGAAATAAAGAAAAAAAAGAAAGAAAGAAACAAGGGAACAGAGATGAACACTGGGTAAAAAGAAAGAAAATAAGAGAGAAAGAAAAGAATATTGATTAAAAGAAGCGGAGAAAGAAAGAAATAAAAGAACAGATGAACACTAAGAAAATGAGTGAAAGAAAGGGAATATAGATGGAAAGAAAGAAAGAAAGAAAGAAGAGAAAAGTGATTAACACTGATTAAGAAAGAAAGAAAGTGAGAGACAAAAAAAGGCAATATCGATTAATACAGGCTGAGAAAGAAAGAAAGAAACAAACAAACAAGAGAACAGAGATTAACACTTTGTACAAAAGAAAGAAAATAAGTGAGAAAGAAAACAATATTGATTAAAAGAAAGAAAGAAAGAAAGAAGGGAACAAAGATGACCACGAAGAAATAAAGAAAATGAGAGTGAAAGAAAGGGAATATAGATGAAAAGAGGGGGAAAAAGAAAGAAAAAAGAAAGAAAGAAAAAAGTGAGAGACAAAAAGGCAATATCGATTAACACAGGCTGAGAAAGAAAGACAGAAACAAACAAACAAACAAGGGAACACGGTGTAAAAAAGAAAGAAAATAAGTGAGAAAGAAAAGAATATTGATTAAAAGAAAGAAAGAAAGAAAGAAAGAAAGAAAGAAAGAAAGAAAGAAAGAAAGAAAGAAGGGAGCAAAGATGACCACGAAGAAACAAAGAAAATGAGAGTGAAAGAAAGGGAATATAGATGAGGGGGAAAAAGAAAGAAAAAAGTAAGAAAGAAAAAAGAAAGAAAGAAAGAAAAAAGTAAGAAAGAAAAAAGAAAGAAAGAAAGAAAAAAGTAAGAAAGAAAAAAAGAAAGAAAGAAAAGTACAGAGATAAAGAGAACTGATTAAGAAAGAAAGAAAATGAAAGCGAAAAAAGGGAATATAGATGAAAAAAGAAGAAGAAAGAATAAAAGATAGAGAGAGAAAGAAAAAAGAAACAGAGAAGAACACTGGATGAGAAAGAAAGAAAATGAGAGCGAAAGAAAAGGAATATAAATGAAAAGAGTTGAAGAAAAAAAAAGCAGAAATGAACACCAAATAAAAACAGAGAAAGAAAGAAATGGAATCTTAACGTACAGAGGCTAAGAATGAACGAACAAAAGAAAGAAAGAAAGAAAGAAAGAAAAAAAGAAAGAAAGAAAGAACCTTCTTTGCCGATTAGAGAGTTGCGTATTTTTCATTAGTGCAAGTCAGGGGTACTTGAGTCTAAGGATTCCGAATGCCGATTTTCAAGGCAATGTTAATCATCCCGTTTGGCATATAAGTATATCTTCTACTAAAGATTTCAAGATGGATTTTTACTTCTCATAGCTTCTCTTAATAAATAAATTAGGCAGAAGCAGGCAAAGATTTAACAAACCGTAACAAATTGATCGATGGATATTCACTAAGATATAAATATAAGAAAAAGATAGATATTAATATGCTTAGATAGAGAAACAATATCTCAATAACAAGATCGATTGACCGGAAGGATAGGATCGATGGTATATTTTATCATAAATTAGGATTTTGCACAGCAATAAATTCATTTGCTTATGTTTTTTTTTATTTATTTATTTTAATATTATTGTTTCAGCATTGAATTGTTTTAATAGAATATTCTTCGGGAAATAATTCCTAAGGCACCCGTCAACATATTCACCCCAAAAGACATACACATATGGACATTGAAATTGTTTTTCCTAGGCACTTCCAGAGTGGAATGTCATATTTACACATAATAATAATAATAATAATAATAATAATAATAATAATAATATATATATATATATATATATATATATAGTGTGTGTGTCTTCATGAAAATTGATCGGCATATGTAACTGGATGATTGAATATTAATGCATATATATAATAGCTATACTTCATCATTTGTAGAAACATACACACATCTACAACACACACACGTATATATATATATATATATATATATATATATATATATATATATATATATATATATATATATGTATATATGAACTAAATAAAGTTTATGCGTCTGATGATCGGTTCTAACCCCGTTAAAATTTTAATTACGCGTATGCTAGCCAACTTTACAATATCTTATAATCCTAACCTTTATGATATATATATATATATATATATATATATATATATATATATATATATATATATATATATATGAAAGGCAGGGTGTGTGTCTGTGTGTAACGAATGCTCGGTCGCAATTTTAGACGGATTTGCCCCAAAATTTACATGCACATGCTCCAAGTTAGCGGGAAGGCCAAGACCGACTTTGTATTTCCCAATTCCCATCGATAGTGAAAATAATCGATTTTTTCAAGCTTCTACGACAGTTTTTATGCAGTTTGCGGTCATTTTGTACTGGCCCAAGTGAGAGCCTATAGCTGACTTCCACGAATAGGCAGGAAGATTCTATTGGCCATCGTGAGAGCCAACAGCAGACTTACACGCACGTCAACTAGCATGCTAGCATGAAAAAAAAATCGATACCTGCATTCGTCACAAGTGTGAAAAATTTAAATCTGCATGGCACTTTAGTCCATTTGGCTCATTCGCTTGCTTAAACTCAACGTTGATTCTGATTCCGCAGAACTGGGTTGGGTGTGAAAAAGTATTTGTTGTTAACATTTTTTTTTTCATTCGGTTTTTCTAGTTACGAGTCCTTTTTTAAAGCTGATCGTTTTGTGTTCATTTTGTTTAGTTCTTTTTTCGTAACAGATTTAATGTTTAGCATAGAGCTTAGAAAAAATTTGCAGTGTGAGATAGGCAAGAAGTAAGGCATGTAGCAACATCAGCACGACAAAGGCCACTCTTTTCAAAGGCAAGGAAGGGCAAAAATATTTAAAGTCAAGTGATAGCGATTGCTGTATTAGTCATAGAATTTTTGAATCAAGCACGGTCAACGCCGGGCCATGCTGCTAGTATATATATATATATATATATATATATATATATATATATATATATATATATATTTCTGAGAGGAGGTATTATTTACTCTGTTTAAATTATTCGGGCTATTGCCCTCATCTTTGTTGCCATATTTATCACAACGTTTCGGCCGTTGTACGCTCCGGTCTGCTTCAGGTGATTGGAATGTCGAAATGAACCCTTTATTTCGTTCGCTGGGGTAGACTGTTCTAGTTCCACGTGCCATGTCTAATGGATGTCAGTTATGAGTTATCTCCTGTTAATTCCTCTCTCCAAGTTCTCCACCATCTTAACTACGTATTAAAGTCGCACTCTTTGGGTCCTGGATCAAACGAACGCCTTTATCCACTGTGCTATGTGTTCTTGAGGACATCTGTGTGTGAATTTCTGGGTATTATAAACCTAATGTCTATTTATTTTACCAGAGCTCATATTGCAATTTTCATTGTTATTATCGCTTTCCTCTGGCACGCTTTATTACTGATCCCCATATTGTATTCATTTCTATGCTTGGTCGGCTCAGGAGATTTTTGTGGCCTAGCATATGTGCTGATTCCTTAAGTTTACGAATTTTCCAATGATGTTCTTTGTCTATGATTTCAACTTAATCCCACGGAGGGCAGTGATCTCCCTTTTCTCTCTATATGTGGTCAGCTATGCCTGATTTTTCCACTTCCCCTCGTGTTACAGCTTTCTGGTATTCTTGAAGCCTTACCTAAGGGGGCGGCCTGTCTCCTGTTTATATTTCTTTCCGCAGCTGCACTGAATAGCGTACACATAGTCTTTAGTCATATTCTCCCCAATGGAGGGGGGTCTTACTCGTGAGAGATATCTGTACAGTGTCGTTCAGCTTTTGAAGGTTGTCCTGATGTTATATGAACCGTAGATTCTTTGTATTTTATCTGTTAACCCCTTCACATAAGGCAGTTAGACTGTTTTCTAAGTGTTGTTGTCCTCCTCCTCTTGTACCCGCCTACGCCAGTTTTGGGGGGCTGCTGCCATGTACCCAGGGTAGTTGTTATGTTGTAGAGTATTACTTATACTCACCAATTCTTTATCTAATGTCTCTAGGTCTCCACTTATGACTTTTGCTCGGTGTTGTAAGCAGCGTACGATCCCTTTCTTTACGCTGTATGGATGGTGGGAGTTGAAATTGAGGTACTGTTCGGTGAATGCCGGTTTATGGTATGCGGATGTCTTGAACCCATGCTCTCTATTCCATATATATATTCGCCATTGCTGGTGGTAATGGCGAGCCCATTGCTAAGCCCTCATCCTGTCGATATATGTGTGATCCCATTCCGAAGTGTGTTTGTGTACAGAAAGTCAACATCTCTATCAGATTATTTATTGGAATACTACTGAGATTGCCTCCTCCGTGGGTACATTGGTTAACAAACTCACCACATCCAAGCTCACCACCTGGTTGGATAGGATGGGAACATCTTTGATTATTTCCACGAAGTGGGTGGAGTTTCGGACATATGAAAGAAACATTCCGATCATTGGGTCAATTATATCTACAAGGAAGCGACTCAGAGCCTTGGCAACTAACTATCAGCCTGAACGGAATACCGTCTTTGTGAATCTTAGGGAGACCGTATATGTGAGGTAGCTTGATGCAACAACTGTCTATACGTCTTGGGTGCGAAGTGATCCTTGTTCTTGATTAGTATCTGTGACAGTTTACGTTCCGTTTTCATTGTAGGATCCTTTTTTACTTTACTGTAGCTACCATTTCTAATGAGGTCTTCCAGCTTTCTTGTCTAATCTGATTTGTTCATCACTACAGTTGCATTGCCTTTTTTCAGCCGATGAAGGGTTCAGGTCGACATTCCAATCACCTGAAGAAGGTCGGAGCGTACAACGGCCGAAACGTTGTGATAGATATGGCAACAAAGATGAGGACAATAGTCCGAATAATGTGATTAGTGAATATATATATATATATATATATATATATATATATTTCGACCTGAAGAGATGAAAATTTTCGTATTCACGAAATAAATTATAATCGAAATGAAAGGTTTTCTTTCTTCTTCTTATTATTATTGTTGTTCTTGTTATTATTATTCTCCCTGGATTAGTATCCTGCTTGGAATTATCCCTACCAGTCACAAACTGGCAACAATAATAATAATAATAATAATATTAATAACAATATATATATATATATATATATATAGTAGAGGGAAAGAAATATTCGTATATCATTAATTTTTTTGATTTAACATGAAGAATTTTCTAATCCATACAATAGTTTTATATCATGGTATAATGCTGCAATATATATATATATATATATATATAAACAAAAAAACAGAAAAGTTTGTTATACTAATGAAATTATATGAAATTTAAAAAATTGCAAACGAAAATGTATTCGTACGAAATTTTAATACTTATTTAATACTTTGTAGCATTTCCCTTCCTCAATTCAACAGCAATTCGTCTCTTTCTCTGTAGCTTTTCATCAATGATTTGTAAGGTTCCTTTGGCATTGTAATCCATTCTTCTTTAGGTCCAGCATGTTATTCGGAGCTCTTTTATTAACTTGATTTTTAATAATTGCCACAAATTCTCTATTGGATTCAAGTCGGGAGACTATGATGGCCATTCGAGTGTACTGGCTTTGTTTTCAATAAGCCATTTTGATTAAGGAATTTGTTTTTAAGTGTTTCGCAAGTTTTGGAGGTCTTGTTGCGACTATAATTGAAATACAATTATATTATAAGTAAATGTAAAATATAAAATTGAACACTGAGTTCAACACCTTATGGCGATAGTGTGTTACATGTGTGTGTGTGTGTGTGCGTGTATTTGTGTGTGTATGTTTGTGTGCGTGTCTATGGGTTTGGGTGCTAATAATAACAAATTTCGTTTAAGCCTTACTAATGATGTCAATCAGTAAAATTGTAGAGGTTAACAAGTTTAAGGGCAAGAAGCTTTTAGCCAATAAAGTGCATAATATTACAAAAACGAAAAAACAAAACAAAAAAGAGCCACAATACTTAATAGATAAATAACTCTAAATTTATCTTCTGACTTGAAGTTTCACAATTACATCATTCCATTCATCAGGGAAATATAAATCTATCAAACTGATTAAGACATATCTTATATATATTATATATCGGAGAAAACTCAAGAAATTTAAATAAAGATTAATTGAACCTAAAAGAGACATTTTAAAATACAACACATTAAACGCAATAGTTGCTCATCGTAATGAGACTAACCACAATTTTAACATAGTTATCTAAAGATTGCGTCCAGGTTTCACTATTCTTGGCAGATCTTCTGTTAATACAATTCTAGATGTTTATTAACAAAGATGATGGAAATAAAAAGAAAATGAATTCCAGTGAAATCTATGTAATAAATGCGAATGTCAGTGCGTCACTGTGTCACATTTTTTCAACTTAAAGGGACACAACTCTCTAACTTTCAGTAGCTCATGTTCAAACGAAAAAATGATGAATAAAATTGTCCTTTTTTCAACTTTACTTCTAAAGGCCGTAGCCCAACATATCATACGAATTTGAAATCAGTCCAAATCTGTGAGAAGTTAAAAAAAAACAAAAAAACATTCCAGGTCGGATTTGAACCCGCCAGCTTGAAATTTTGGATTCTTAAGTTTTCATTACTGCGATTGTATTCGACGATTTTTTACCTGATTTTTGCGACGATTTTTTTGCTCGATAACAATTTTTATAACTTGGAAATAAATTTAAGAATAATCGAAATTAATTACGAAGCCAAGCAAAAGTCACGCATGAAATAAAAATAATTGTTTGCACATAAAGTAAGGACCTACGTACATCAAAATGTCATTTGGCAGCACAAGAGTTAAAGAGTAGAACTTTTAAAAGGTAAGCTTAAACATTAATGCATTATTTAAATACAGCGATCAATTTTGAGTTCTTCTGTAGTTTATTGATGCCAATAGCATCTACTCCTCCCAACCTATTATAATGAAGGCCCAACAAATAGCCCTCTGTACTCTGTAGGTGCTAGCCTAAATGCTGCGCGAAAGGGCGGGTTTTATCCTAATTGGATAGATTATAAACCCAAAACATAATAAAAAAAAAACAAAGAAAATGTTCTAAATTAAAAAATTCCGCCTTATCTCGTTCAGGTGCACATGTAGTCGCATTAACGTAAACAAAACCCGTCTAATGAAGGCACGAAACGTGTTACACGAAAGATTTTTACACATTCTTATGCATCTTGCCTTCAAAACTGTTCTTGATATATAACAAATATATATCGTTATCCAATATATGTGTGTGTGTGTGTTTAAGTGTGTGTGTTCTAAGTGATAAATTCTATATTTGTATTACTCCCATCTATCTATCTATCTATCTATCTATCTATCTATCACCCTCCCTAACTCTTTCTTTTTTCTTTCTCTCTTTCTCTCTTTCCCTCCTCTCTCCCCCCTTCTCTCTCTCTCTCTCTATATATATATATAGTATTGATAAAATACGGTAATCCTTATGGTGTTTCTTTAATTCATAATATATATATATATATATATATATATATATATATATATATATAAATGAACATTGAATTCAACACTCAGAGGCGACAGGTTGTTTCATGCTAGACGCAACTGTTGGTCTGACAATTGTGTCAGGCATGTTTAAACAGCCTGTCGCCTCTGGATGTTGGCTTCAATCTTCACTTATATATTTATATTTACATACGCTCTATCTCTGATATTGAGCACTTTGTCCCATAAATATAGCACACCTTAAAACTATATTTCTATATATATATATATATATATATATATATATATATATATATATATATATATATATATCAGCGAGTTTCAAGCGAAAATTCTGAAAATTGATTAGAATTACTAGCATGCATTAAGACAGGCGACATTTTCATTGAATGAATATTAAAGAAGAGGAATTCTAGTCACGCTAGCTTTGCTGGGGTGGGGACGAATCTTAAAGCTCTCAAGCCAAATGACGTTAGCCGTAAGTTGGGTGGGGTCGTGCTAATATGGCCATCGTGCCAAAGTATCCACTTTTTGGGGGAAAGTGGATAGATTCCACCGTCAGTAACCTACGCTAGAAAAACTCTCATTAAATATATCGGCCTCGGGATTTAACAATAAGTTAATGCGCCAATAATCTATACAGGCGTTAGCATACGCATATATATATATATATATATATATATATATCCAGGTACGATGATAAATATATATATATATATATATATATATATATATATATATATATATCAGTGGTGATTCTAGGTCATGAATTTTTATCGGACTCATTACAATCTTTAACAAAATATACTATTGGTATAAGATAGATACTAAAATTATTCCTTTATTCTAACTAAAATAAATATTTTTAAAAATCTCTAGCCAAATATTTTTAAATAACGTAAGTGTTAAATCACGAGTATGTGTTTCTATATATGCCTTTGTTTGTTTATATATCTGTCTGTCTGTGAATTGACGTGTCTACTGACTGATATCATATTTCCTCAACACTAAACATTTACAGACACACTCTTCACCCCAACACTCCTGTTGACGCTTTTATTTTTGCCGATTTGACGTTGGGCTAAAATTCATTTGCCTTTTGTCAAGTGATACATTGACTAAAAAAAAACCTATACTGTCCGGAATAAATCATTTAAAATGGACATTTGGAAGCAATAAGTTAAAATAGAAATAATAAAATATGTGTTCTTTGAAAAACAAGTCATACAAGTCATTAGAGATTTTTAAAAGATTATTGATAGAATTACATTGTCTCCACCTCTGATAGAGCTAAGACCTACGCAGCCCGAATGGCTTTATTTTATTTCATTCTTTCTTTAGATACATTCTTTCGTGTTTTCTTTCTTTCTTCTTTATTATGAAAAAGATCAACGAAATGTATTTCGTTCGATCGTTGAATTTTAGATCCAGCTAAAGTCAAGAATGGAAATAACACACTACGAAAGATTTTTGTTGCTTTGAAATAGATATACTTAAATGCTGACTCACTCGGGCTGATCCCGACAAATAATCCCGGCCGCCGTAGTCGCCACTGATATATATATATATATATATATATATATATATATATATATACTGTGCCGAATATTAACAAAAAGTTAGATAACAAAGAAAGTGATAGAAAAAATTACTAGGAAATAATTTAAATGTACAAAGCAAGGAGGAAGTTATAAGCATAAAAAATGTCTTACATAATTGTCGTTCTCCGTCCATTTCATAATGTATGACGTCATTTGTTTACATTTGGATACGCATTGAGCAGATATTAATGAGTGAGAGAAAATCATGGAGAATTGTGTTTAAAAGCAGTAAAATCGACCTGGATAACCGAACGTTCCTCTGTGGCCCAATCGGTTAAGGCAAGTCAGGCTATATGACGGTTCTGTATAGGATACAGTTTCGATTCCTGTCAGAGGACGTGTATTTTCTATGAAAATTTTTCGGACATTCAGGCCGGTAAATGTTGTTAATAATGTTTATTATAAACAGAGTATTTACTTAAATATTTGTATCTATAAAAAGAACGTATAAACATAAAAAAATATCCTATATATATAATATATATATATATATATATATATATATGGTGCGATTAATAAATTGTCTAAATTACGCAAAAATGAAAATAACACCGATATCTTATTTTAACAGATATATTTACCAAAATAACACAAAAAATACCTTGAAATACTAAAGAGTAAATTTATACAAGAAAATCGCTATTGGTTTCAACCCCGGCCTCTAAATGACTTCGGAATCTTCTGCAACTTTTCTGGGCGGTCTCCTTGGTTAAGTTGGCGAATGCTACCACAGTCCTTGCCTTCAGTTCATCTTTGGTGTTATAAGGAGTTTTGTAGCTCTCTCCCTCTACTGCGCCCTACACATAATAATCAAGGAGGTTGCAGTCTGGGGAGTTAGGTGGCCAGATGTAAGAAGCGATGTGCTCGCAGAAATAAACTGACAGCCACGAATGTTTTCTCCTGCTTGTGTGGTATGGTGCAGTGACTTGATATTTGATTAGCGACTAAGAAAGTGTTAATAGTTTTACTCATCATCCATTATATAAGTCGTCTTCTCACTAAGAGAAACGGTTTTTGTAATATTAAATAGGACAACTCTTATGGTCTGTATTGACTACTTTTATTAACCTTAGTAATGAAATTTTGCCGATTACTTGTCAGTGATGGTGAATGATAAATGATTTAGAGCGATTCTCCAATCCTACCATTTGCAGACCCACGTTCTTACGAGGCTGAATTTATCCCTCAAGCAATTTGAAAGGGGAAACCTTTTTTTTTACTTGGAAATCTCGATAATTTCTGATTCGTCAATTCACTGGTCAATTAAACTGCATCGTCAGATTCTTCTTCCATTTTTGTGGCACTTGCGACCGTCCACTGACCCTATCGAATATATCATATTTCAGAAATACGATATATTTCTAATAACTTGTGCGTCAATTAGTTTTATTAGCAGATTTGTTTCCCTTAATCCTAAAATGATTCTATTTTCTCTCTCTCTCTCTCACACACACACACCCGTAGTGTTCAAATTGTTAGGAAAATTTTGATTCCTATTTTTCACAAAGCTTTTAGATCGTAGTGAATATAAAAAGCTCTGCCTAAATTCGATTACTGTTTATTGATTCTATTGTCTGTGTTGGTAATATCTGCATCACCCTACCAACTTATATCAATCTGTAATATCAATTATCTATAAATATAATTATGGGTAGTATTTTCATTGTTTTTTTTTTTTTTTTTTTTTGCTTTCAGAATCTGATTTTTTTAAACCGTCTCCTAATTCCATCCCTGAAAAAAAAATGATTGAACTGAGTGCAAATTATTATCGCGGCAACAGCGAAATATTTCACAATTAGATCTTGAAAAGACAGATCCAATTCTCAAAAAAGGCTATTTCCTCTCCAGTCATTTTTGTCTGCAGTGTTACTTATACGCTGTGTTTTTATGATCTGAGCGCGTTCAAGTCTATGTATTTGATTGATTAATTTGGTTTTTATTTACGGCTCACATACACTTCTGTTTTCTACTGCGGCTGCTCTTTGTACTGTTGGAACTCTCACTACTCTTGAATTTAGTCACAGTCCCCACCAGTACTTTTACAAACTTCTGAACAGATGGTAATCAGGAGCGATATCTGGAGAATATGGTGGATGATGCATTTTATTCAACCAATTTTTTTCCAGGAGATCTTTGCTTATTTTTACAGAGCGATGTCGTATGCTATCATGAGGAAATATAGTTGCTTTCCTGTTTGCTAAAGATAGGCGTTTTTGTCCAAGGCTCTTTTAAGTGCCTAAATTTTTGGCAGTAAATTTTGGTTGGGAATGTTTGATTATTGTTTACCAGATGATTGGCTGCATGTCTCAGCATGAACTCAGAAGAATGTTTCCTGTGTGATGTGCCGCTCTTAACAGCCGAGCAGACTTTCCACTACGCTTAAGCCACTGACACCTTCGCTTTACATTCTTATCTACTTTTCACCCCCGCTAATAACTCTATCCAAAAATGCACTTGAAGCTGACGATAATGCAATGATATGCAATAAGCAATAGGTTGTTCGTGTTTCTCTGGTGACTGGTTATGTTGAAACCACTTTCTAGTCTTTGACACTGGCCGAAGCCTTCTCAGTTTGCGATGGCACACATTGGAGTTGCTAAACTATAACCGTTGCATCGAAAGATGCTTCCAGAATAAAGTCTTCCCTGGGAGACTTTTCCATTCTCATCCTTGAGACAAAATTTTCCCTTTCTGAAATAGTAAAACCATTCATTCAAAATATTTAAGAGTATATTTGATGTTCATAGATTTCGCTATTGTATTTGCATTATTCCCTCTGGGAAACAAAATAGAGATTGGTATTACGAATGGGTTCTTGGAGCAAACTTCAAAAAACCTCTCACAGTAAAATTAATAGATAAAGACAGAAGAATGTGTTCTGGGAGCAAATTTCGAAAAATCTCTCACTGTAATATTGATAGAGTATGGTAGAAGAATGTGTTCTTGGAGCAAATTTCGAAAAACCTCTCACTGTAATATTAATAGGGCATGGCAGAAGAATGTGTTCTTGGAGCAAATTTCAAAGAAACCCTATGTAAAATTCATTGAGAATGCATGACGAATATGTTCTTTGCTCGGAGAAAATAAATGATCGACATGAAAATTGTTTGTCAATTCTCACAGAATCTGAAAGACAAAGAGTCGGATTAGTCACCTGTAGACTCTGGAAAATTTTTATTAATATCAATTAATAATTCGGTTTGGTTTCATTATGTTTTGTTTAAAATATTCTTTTAGAAACTCGGAGGGAATTTTCGTTAGAACTTGATAGAAATTAAGGAAGCCCTGTTTAAATTATAATTAAAATGTTTCTAATGCTATTTCATAGTCTATCGGTTTGTTCCACGCCGTAACATCATTTTTCATCAATTTAGGGATACATATTCAATCAGAAAACACTTGAATTTAAATTTGAACAGGAGGTCTTTCATTTGGCAAATTTAGAAATTCAAGTTTATGGTGATGTTCCAAGCCAAAAGGAAAGGAATAAGAAAGAGCGAACGGACGGATAGAGATTGTTTGCTTTTTTGAATTTGAAAAAAAAAACAATTATCCAAACCGCCCATTGGGAAATATGAAGCAAAAAAATATGTGTCGAATATCGAAAGTTCTAGAGTCTTCCATATTAAAACAATGTAAAGGAATTTAACGGGGGGCTTGGAATTAGCTTCCTTTTCTGGTTGGCTGTCAGGAATTTCTCGACCGTAGAAGAATCAGATTTTAAAAGAAAATTTTTACCTTCTGTTACGCCAGTTTCTTAGCTTCTTAGTTAATATCGCATCTTGAGTTTTAAAATTAAATACTTCTCCTTGGTTCACATCGCATCTTCATTTGTATAAATAAATACTTCTTCTTAGTAAAAACCTCATCTTAAATTTGACAATTAAATAATTCTTCTTAATAAATAAGGTATCTTGATTTTTAAAATTAAATAGTTCTTAGTTAATATTGCTTCTTGGTTTGTATAATTAAATAGATCTTCTTAATAAATACCTCATCTTGAATTTTATAAATAGTTTTTAGTTAATATCGCATCTTGATTTGTATAATTAAATAGTTCTTTATTAATAACATATCTTGATTTTTATAATTAAATAATACTTCTTATTTAATATCGCATTTTAATTATCACAAGCTTGATTTTTCAATGTGCTTGACGGTGCAGCGATGAAGTAAATCTGCTGTAATAGGATCATCTGACTAACATTAATATATCTGCAAACCAATTTGTCTACATTATTACCTACATAATTCTTAAACACAAATCACCTTCTTATTTTACAATGCCAAATGGTAAAAGTTCGTTTTATTAAATAAGAATAAAATACGAAAGAATACAGGAGACGCGGATATCGGAAAGAATCAGCGCATATCGAAACATATGACTTTATCCTCAGTAGCCCTAGCATAAAAATAAATACCTGGACAATCTCCTCACATATGAAGAAGAGACTTGAGGCAACAGGAATCTGGTTCTACAGAAGGATGCTGAGGATACCATGGATTGAACATGTAAGTAACGAAAAGGTTTTAGAAACATGTAAGTAACGTAAGGTTTTTGAACATGTAAGTAACGAAAATCTATTAGAAAAACCTTTTCGTTACTTACATGTTCAATCCATGGTATCCTCAGCATCCTTCTGTAGAACCAGATTCCTGTTGTCTCAAGTCTCTTCTTCATATGTGAGGAGATTGTCCATGTATTAATTGTAAACAAAAAATACACATTTACTTCATATCAGAAAGAGATAGTTGAAATTTCTAGGATGCACAATGAGGAAAGATGGCTTAGAAAATTTAACACACACAGGACATAATGAAAGGGAGGGACATCATATAACCTGTTGAACGAGCTTGTGTAACTGGTTGGCAGATCAGGGATTAGGAGAGATAACAAAAAGACAAAATAGAGGAAATTGTGGAGAGACATGATCGTCTACGTCCTGAACGGACACAGCACATAGAAAAGGAATAAGAAGGAAATCATTAAAAAGAAATAAAAGAAACAGCAAGACTTCAGCAGCAACAAGAAAAAAAGATGCGGTAGTGGATGCGGTTAATTCTAGGTGATAGAGTAATTGTGAATCCAATCTCTGAACTGGAAAATACAGACTCATACGCAAATGGGAAAGGATTAGCATTGATTAAGCCCAACTAAAAAAAAAAAAAACAATATAGGATATCTTTAGACATTGAGTGAAGTGAGACTGTACATTAAATAAAGGACTCAGTTTGAAATTCCCAGCAGGTTACCGGAATCTAAACAAGGAAATAACGAACAAAATTTTGTGATCATTTGTAACAAAGATGATGCCATTAGCCCGAATATAAATAATGATAAGAATAAAATACTTTCTTATTTTCAAAACGTTACTAAATAAAATACTTACCATTTTGATTCCTTTGGGCATTTTTAGACACCTTCAACTCGATCCTCCAAGAACTTTTTATATTTCTCAGCAAAAGAACTTCCCCAGTTACCATTCCAGGAAGTGATTTTATGTCATTAAGACAATTGCCAAAAGAACGAAATAAAAAAATAATACCCACTATCGCCATTTCTGATGTCATTTGGAAAGGAAATGGTCATTGCTAATGAAATTCTCTTGTTCTTGTAATACACAACAAACACATCCCCTTGCTCATGTAATCCAAATTCTTACCGTGTAAACCCCTCTTTGGAGGAGTTTCTAACACGTTCCTCTCAGTTTCGTCTCTGTCCTAGGACAGAGTGCGCTCAGGGGCTTCTCTGTCAAAGGACAGAGGGGCAACTGAGAAAATAATACTGAGAGGTGCCCAGCCCTGGGAAACAGCATCCCGAGGCCGGGCCCTCCCATTGCACAAGAGGGAGGGATCGGTGCTCGCACTGAGGCCAGCGCAACCGACGATTTCGGGAACTGTGGGTAATTTTTGTCCTTTGCCTGGGTGTACGCCCTCGGGTCCCCACTTTAAAAAAAAACCTTGTGTCACATCTCGTCCCCGTGGCAGGAACGAATAAACACCATATAATCCAAATTCTTTTGAGAGGAGATGAGTATTATCCCTATCCTCTAGAAATAACCAATGACACATATTACCATCTGATGGTCTCCCTCTTCGGAATTTTTTTTTTCTCTCTTATTGTAAGCCAGTGCTATTTCAATCTGGTCGAGGTGATGGATATCATACCCTACCCCCGTCTCTTACTCTTGAGATGCCTGGAAGGAGCTGACCTGGCAACATCTTCAACATCAAAAGCTGATTTCCAAGCAAAGAAAATAATCAATTTCTGCATGTAGTCAGTGTGATTTGGGATGGCCGAGAAAGTAGGTAATGCTATGCTTTTTATATTGCTTGCTAAAAATCGAAGAGACAAACCAAATTCATCCTGACATTGTCTACTTTTATTCGTCATTTGTTTAAAACTGATAATTTTATTAAAGCATCGATCTTGTAGAGGCAACATGACACTTTAGATAATTATAAATGAGCCAAGTCGAAGCCATGAATGATTTTTTTTATCGACCATCCTTTTTTTAGAGATCAAATGGGCTCTTACCTTTAATGTCGTTTTAGCTTGTAATTCTCTCATTTTTGCGAGCTTTTTACCTCCTCCAAAATAACTTTTATGCGCCATTTTTGTCATTGTTCTCTCGATTCAGGAGTTCTTGTTTATTTTTTTTTTCATAAACCTATTCCGGAATGAACTACACGGTCGATAAAAACAAAGTGAATATTGATGTCTGACTGGGCTTAATGATTGATTTTATTAGTTTTATGTTTACTGATAAAAATCCGAGATTTTCTATTAACAGTGAACCAATCACTCGTGATTGATTATTTTAAGGTATTATTTGTCCTCGAAATCGGCTGGGTAGATTTCTTACATTTGCAATGAATAAATGTTAGATTTTGGTTTTATTGTTTTGAAAACGATGAAGCCGGTGTATTTTTTTTATATAATGAAATTAAATTTCAAAAAATTCTTTTTTCGTATTTGGAAATATGAAATATTAATAAATACGAAAAGAGACGCCAATTTGTTGGTTACTTGATTCGTTTGACAGATAAAAAGAAACCACCGGTCTATTGCTCTTTCCTTTAAGAAAAGGGGATTAGAACGAACTCTTGACCAGAAGAAAATCACACTAATATATATTATATCTTACAAGGAAGTGGGAATCAGATTTATGGTTATCCTATCACGATAATGGATGAAAGAACAATTTTTGTTTTTCTTTACACTAAAATTAAACCAGAAACACACTAATGTCTATAACAATAATGACATCAAGACATTCGGAAATATTTAGCATTCGTGCTCGCAAAAAAAAAACCACAAAAAAGACGGTGTATCAAATGGACAGTTATCATCTTTACACCGCTATTACTGTATAAACTTTTGACTCCCTCGGCAAAATGTTTATTTACAAGATTATAACCATATGTGACAAAGTCAATTCTGTATTTGTTATTTACCATTTCATAAATACACCCTTATGCAAATTAACTGGAGCAAAACGAATATTTTCGTTATTATTAAATTTTTCGTAATTTTCCAATGAAACATGAGCCAGTGCACATGTTAGTACTTCATATGCCCATTCCACGAAGTCGCTCTTTGCAGATTGACCACAAATTCTCGATTGGATTTAAATCAGGAGAGTTTCCGAGCTAGTCTATAGTACTTTGATTTACTCACTGGTAAGGCTTGCCAGTGTTTTCGTGCATCGTTACAATTTTCGTACGCTTCCTTGGAGTAACGTCTATCGCAGACAATGGCCATAGGACAAGTAATCGACAGTCGAGACAATAGTGTCTGGGCGTGATGAAAATCTGATGCAATCACGGATGAGGTAATATTTTTGAAGGCCAAAAGAATTTCATCATACACCCTGAAAATAGAATCAAAATGCTGCAATTAACCTAATCTGAGGAGAAAATAGAAATCATTCACACCCTTTCACTCCAGTTGGTTTACATATTTTTAGAATGTTATGCATATAAAATTATTCTTGTAAACAGGCAATCTAATAAATAGGGTTTAATACCATTGTTGTCAATTCTGAAGAATAAAGAAAACGTATAAACCCATATTACTATGTTTGGATTTTATTAAAATTGTAATTATCGCTTTTAAAACAATAAAAATTGTCGAGGGAGTCAAAAGTGTATGCAGTAATAGTGGCGTCTAGAAAATAACCATTCTTTTGACACATCGAAGCATTGCCAGATATTCATTGTCTTTTCTATTCACTGCTTGGAAATAGTCATCACACTGTCTGAATTTCTAGGATGACGAGTAATTATTTGCATTATTTACATGCAGACTATTAACCTCATCTTTGTTGTTATTATCACGAGTTCAATCCTTGGACCGGGTAGTACGTAATTGGATCCTGTGCAAACAGGACGAGCGATAACTATGCAGTCTGAAATAAGAACTAGACGAGTTATCGCACCTTAACACGGTCAGCATGAAGAAAGTTACGTGTGCAAACTATTAACTTCTCGTCCCGGGTGAATGAACAAAATGTTTTAAACACAACTTGAAGAAGACATACATACTGTCAAAATATTGTTGAATATTGTCAAGCTGAGACAGAAGGTCTATTTATTGCAGATCAGGAACAAAACCTCGCAACCAGAGAGTATCACCGTCACATAATGGAACTAACCCGAAATGTAGGATCTGAGGAAAATATGATGAAACTGTCGACCATTTTATATTATCTCGGGGTGTCCGGAAATAGCAAAATATGAATATTCCCAGAGACACGCCTTTCTGTAGCTATCGATAAGTTTCTTTTTCTTGTTTTCATCTCTTCCAATATTATTTTATTAATAATTAATTGGTCCTTGCACCCGTAACTTTCTTTTTTACATCCCTTCTCTTCTGCTGCGAGTAAACTGTTTTCTCAGGGAAGTTGTATGCCCTCTCGGTTATGAGAGAAGTGAGGATATGGTACATTGTTGGTAGACAGGTTATGGGCCTATAGTTCTTCGGGTTCTGCGTCTCTTCTGTTTCGGGGAATAGTTATGTTTTTCACCAGGTGAGCCATTTAGATTATTTTTCTGCGTTCATGATTATAACATTGTATGCCCGTGTGAGCTCTTAGCGGATGCTAGAATGGTTTTATATCCAAGAATTGGCTATTCGGTTTATTCCTGGTTCTTTCCAGTTTTTAGTTTTGCAGATGGGAGCAGTTGTTTCAGTAATATTGGTATCCGTTGCAGTTTTCCCAGATCTTACACCAGAATTCCTCGACTTCCTGGATATTAGGTGGGTCATTTATCTCTATTTTATTTTATTTTTTTCAAATTCCCGATATAGTTTCTTGAATTTTTTGATGATCTTGTTTTGCCAGAAGAATCTGGTTCTTTTTTCATAACGCCTGTATTTTTTGAGCCTTCGCTTGAATTTCTTGTTTCAGCTTCTCTTTAACTTTTGGCACGTCACTCTTATTCTTTATGCCAAGGCTTCGTTTCAGTTGTCTCCTTTTTCTTTTTCCTCTTGTCTAATTCACTCAGAAGTGACAATTGTCCTCTTAGTTTATTTCTTTCGGTTTTTATTTTTTTCTTTCTAGACTGGCAGTTTTTTTTACGTTTTGTTTTTACTTTTTCACGAATTTTTTCTGCGATCGTTGCTGAGGCCACGTATTTAAGATGAGTAATTTCTATCAGGTTCATCGGTCTTTCCATTTCGTCCCTTATTTTTTTAATAGCTTGGTTAGCAAGATTGATGGTTTTCTTAGGTTGAAAGTTCTTTCTTACTTTTGAAATTCTCATCCTTTCCTCGAACGATATTTCCTTTACATTCTCCCATTTATATCGGATGTTTTTATTTCTCTCTCATATTCTTCCTCTATTTGCTTGCGTTCCTCAGAGGGCTTATTACTATTGGTTTCTATTTGTTACATTGCAAGTATTTCCTCTGGGTTGTTTAGCCCATTGATACTAACGTTTAATTTTCTTATTATTATTATTATTATTATTATTATTATTATTATTATTCCTTTGATTTCTGTTGTATACATATCTCCTTCCATGTTTTAGTCAAAGACCTAAGGTTAAAAATGCCGCCATGGAATTTTCTATTGCTCATTTTTTGTCGTAAAAACAACAAAAACAAAAAAAAATAAGATTACACACATTTTACATAGATAAAGCTCTTTGTAATGTGTGAGCTGTACTTGTGAGTACAATTTTTTCATTTCTTTAAGGCTCCATGCCTTAAAGAGATGCAAAAATTGTACCAAGAATCCTTTTATTGAGTCTATTGAAAGATTTTCCAGTCAATCTGTGGGCTCCAACTAAAATTGGAATTATTGATGTCCTCAGGTGCGACATTTTTTAGATTTCCACTTCAAGATCTGTTATAGAGTAGTTTCACAGTGGAGGTTTGTATTTCACTAAGTCGGTCCTAAAATAGGTTCGACGTACAAAACGTTAGGAACTTGATATAATAGGTAATGACGCAGTAATCTAGTTGTGGTGGCTGATACTTTAATATCCGACTAACGGTCGTCCAACATCGACTGACTCACCAATTCACTGAGCGACTGGCGACTGCTACTACTCCTACTTATTATAGGTGGGAGAGTCTATTAACAATAGAATAGGTGGGTTCCAGTATAACAAGATCTTTGTATTTTGATAAATTTTTTGAGTATCTTCAAAGATACATTACAATCTGCAGGGACTGCCATGTCAATAAGAAAGTATATTTTGTTGTCTTTGGTCACGATGTCTGGGTGATCAGATTTAGTTGTTCTGTCTGTGTGTCTTGTAAAGTTCCATAAAATGGGTACAGGTCATATCTTTGTAACTGACACAGGGTGATGTTCATTTCTTGTATGTTCCTTCCCGTAAAAGTTTCATATTTTCCAGTGCAGATATTAGCGCAATTTATCATGCAGAGTTTTATATCCAGTCGGTACTAACACCGTGCAACCTGATACAAGATGGTCAATTGTTTCTGGATATTTATCACAGAATCTGTATTTGGAGTCAACACAATTTTTCAGTGACAACACAATTTTTCTAGTTAGCAATCTTTGGATTTGAGCAGCAAGAATAAAACCTTCGGTTTCAGCTTTTAACCCTGCACTACGTAGCCACTGATTGATATGGTTGTTATTATTATTATTATTATATTATTATTACCTTTGATTTCACACATTTCGTTCCGGGTCCCACCCAGAGACCTAAGGTTAGAAATGGTATCATGACATTTTTCACTGACAAAAAAAAATACATATATATATATATATATATATTTTACATAGATAAAGCCCTTCGTAAGGTGTGGGCTGTACTCGTGAGAACAATTTTTTGTATTTCTTTAAGGCATGGGCTTCCAGGAATCCTTTCAATTAGTCTACTGGAATCTTTTCCGAAAATATCCTACGGATCCACCTACAACAGGGATTGTTGATGTCCCCATATGCCACATATTATTATTATTTTCTTTGATTTCTGGTGTTTACACATTTCTTCCAGGGTCCCGCCCAGGGACCTAAGGTCAGAAATGGCATCATGACACTCTCCACTGACAAAAAACAAAAAATATTACATAGATAAAGCCCTTCGTAAAGTGCGGGCTGTACTTGTCAGAAAATTTTTTTGTGTCTCCTTGAGGCATGGACTTCCAGGAATCCCTTCAATTAGTCTACTGCAATCTTTTCCAACCAATCCTAGGGCTCCAACTACAACAGGGATTGTTGATGTTCCCATATGCCACATTTTCGAGATTTCTATTTCAAGGTCCTTGTACTTTGACAACTTTTTGAATATCTTCAAAGATATATTGCAGTCAGTAGGGACTGCCATATCAATAAGGAGGCATCGTTTTTGTTTTTATTATTATTATTATTATTATTCTGTTTACACAAATACTAATGTGAAGTAATACTTAACATATACAGGGTTTATATTTTCTTCACATAGATATGCCTCTCAGTTCTACACAATGGATTATCTGTCTCTTGTAAGCAGAGCCTCTCAGAAATTATCTTAATATTTTTGTCTGTAGATTTTTGATCGTCCCTGGGGCTCCAATTATTATAACTGTTGTTTGAATATATGAACAGAGGAAAAAGGGTTGTTTATCTGAATGCCTTCAGGAAAACAGCGTGAATAGGGAAAACTGTTTATATGGACACCGACCATTGTTGGTAAAAATTATTTATATAAACGCCCCAGGTAGTGGGAGATTTTTTTATTTATTTATGGGAGTCTTGGCTTTCGGCGATTACAGCCAGAGAAACAACTTTGGAATACCAAGTAGAAGCAGATTACTATAGGGGAAAATAGAAAGTAGAGACAGGGGAAAATCGTAAGCGATAAATAAATAGAAATCTAAGAATTGTCTTTGGTTGGCTTGGTGAAAGCGGTCAGATTTCTAGCAGTTCTGCAACTGTACATTGGTAAAGAAAGGTATCAAGGCTTAAAGCTCCACGTATTAATTCCCTCCTAGTTCTCTGCTGTAGCAGGAATTAGTAAGTACCTACACTTAATTCTTGTTCACTTTATTTAAAGCACGATAACTAATTTTAAGGTGCCACGTGCAATCAGTCTTGGGATTGACGATAAACTACATCCTGTAGCAAGGCCCCTGATCGGAGATTGGAGATTTGGAGGAGCTTAGAGCAACCTCTTAAATACTGCTGTTCTCAGGTCTACCCTGACCCAGGGTGGTAGCACCTGGTAGGGTCCCAGTTAGGGGCAAATTCTGAGCCGTGAAATAAAAAAAATACTATGAAAATATAAAAGTACAATTTTATAGAGAAAGTACCAGCAATACATTTTTTATAATATAAAATTACCAACAATACCTATATAAAGCAAAATGGGCAATATATTTTATCTGTAATTGAAGCCATAAAACTGTGTTCAAAATATTTAGATAATCAATCAACTAACCAACCTACCAAACACGTGGTGTCTTTAATCGCTATGACCTATTAATTACCTTATTTACATTATTCGGGCTGTTATCCTCGTCTTCATTGCCATATTCACAACGTTTCGGACAATGTACATTCCGACCTTCTTCAGATGATTGGAATTTTGAAAGATGATCTATTAGCTGCTATATTTCATCAGTGGGACTGATAAACTCCCAAAGAATAGTAACATTAATATTATTGTTTTGTTGTTAATAGCAGTAGTAGTGGAATTTTCTTTTGTATCAGAAAATGCGCACAGATGAGGTGCCACGGGGGAAAAAGTATGTAATTCTCCCTGTGGTACCTCATCAGTTCGCATTTTCTGATACAAAAAGTTCTACTACTACTACGATTAACAAAAACAACACCAACAAAAACAATAATAATATGATGTTTTGCAATTCAATTTAGGGTCAACAGCGATTTGTTCCAGATATTTGATAGCCCCTTTTGATATCATTCCCATAGCCCCAATTACAACAGATACTGTTGCTTTGAGATACCCCATTCAACTGATTTCTATCCCGAGGTCCTTGTATTTATTATAATAGGACAAACGTTTTCAAAGGTGTGTTTTTGTCGACAGGAGTTTGCAACATCTATCACAAGGTAGGTGTTGTCAACATATCTTTTCAATTTGCTTAGATTTCCCTAACAATTCGTGAAATTTCAGAGGATGGTTACATTATCATTCCATGCAACTTGTGGTGGCTTATGTTGCCACCAATTAACTTTGTGAGGGAGGTTGAATGTGCAACATATTTACCAATGTATGCATTAAGCAGTCCTATCGTGAGTACAATTTTTTGTATTTCTTTAAGACTTGTGCTACCAAGACTTGTGCTACTACCATCAATGATTCTATCGGAACCTCCAACTCCAACTGGAATTACTATTGTCCTCATATTCCACATTTATTATTATTATTATTATTTTATTTCCTTGGATTTCTGTTATATATACATTTTCTTCAGGGGCACAACCAGAGACTTAAGCTCAGAAATGACATCATGAATTTTTCGCTCACCATTTTTATAAAAATAAAAATTAAGAGGATATATATTTTACATAGATAAATCCCTTCAATCTGTACTTGTGAGTACAACTTTTTTGTAATTCTTTAAGGATTGGACTTCAAGGGATCCTTTCAATGCGTTTATTGGAAACTTTTCCAATCAAAACAAATTGCTGATATGCCTCATTTCCTATTATTACTTTTATTTCCTTTGATTTCTGGCGTTTACACATTTCTTTCCGGGTCCCAGAGACCTAAGGTTAGAAATGGCATCATGACACTTTCCACTGACAAAAAAAAATTACATAGATAAATCCCTACGTAAAGTGCGGGCTGTACTTGTCAGAACAATTTGTTGTATCTCTTTGAGGCATGGACTTCCAGGAATCCCTTCAATTAGTCTACTGGAGTCTTTTCCAACCAATCCTAGGGCTCCAACTACAACAGGGATTGTTGATGTTCCCATATGCCACATTTTTGAGATTTTTATTTTAAGGTCCTTGTATTTTGACAGCTTTTTGAATAACTTTTTTTGTTTGTGGTCTTTAATAACAATTATTATTATTATTATTATTATTATTATTAGGTTGGTATCGCACATAGACATAGTCAATGAAAATCCTTTTTTGAGTCATGGTGTCAAAGAGATATCTCACAATTCAAAACTTTTTAGAGAATCTCCTCAAAGTAAATTATGGCAGTTTTCTGGAGGCCCACAATCTTCATGTCATTTCTACTTCTCTCTTTTTGTTTTCTAGGTGGTGTTCCAAGTGCACCCATTACTATAAGAATTAGTTCTACATCCATATTCCATAGCTTCTTCAGCAACTAACGAGATCCTGGTATTTTTCAATATTTTCAGTTTCTTTGGAGTCCACTCTTATATTATAGTGAGCAGCAAAGTCAATAAATTGACGCTGCTTGCGATTCTCCTTCTCACTAACAATAAGGTCAAGGGTCTTCGGACATCAATGGCATATAGCTGTCTGGACCGAGAAATCCCATAAAGTAACTGTCATTTTCAGCCGCTGCTTCTGGCTGACGTTCGGACCACTTTTCTTTTAAACTGAAGCTGAACTTACGCCATATTTCCCTGTGGATTCTCTTACCAATCCAATCATGTCGTCGCTGATAATCTTTCTGTGCAAACTTGGAACATTCAGCGAGTAGGTGGTTAACTATTTCATCAGCTTGCTCATATATCTTACATTTGCTTTGTTCTTATGATCTGTCTCTAATGGCATTGTTTGAATTCATTCTGATGACCTGTGCTGTAACTATAACTGACTCTGTTTCACTCTTTAGAAAGCCATCTTTAACCCAACGCCTCTTAGGTCCAGCAATTGTCTCTACTGATAAAAGCTGACCATGAAGCTTCTTTTCTTTAACTTGTCGTGCCACTTCTTCTTATACTGCTTCTTCGCTGCAGTCACTGGCTCACCATTTCGCGCTTCCAAATCCCTAGCCACTCTACTTGCATCTGCAAAAAAAAATTTACAAGAAATCTTAACAAAATTCTCATGTCCCACAACAGTCAATGACACATCATCTTCAGCATTCATTAACCCTTTGCTCCTCGCCTTTCTTGGAATATAAGGCCTATCAACATAACTATTTTGGATTCAGAGCCTTATCCATCAACATATGTGGTTTTCTATCTATCTCCTCTAATTCCATATTATTCCAATGTAAGGATCCTACACTGCAGCAGAAGGGAGATTAATATGTCAAATATATAATATAATTATAAAATATATATAATAATATTATATAATTAATATATAATATATATATAATATTATATATATAATATATATAATATATATAATATATATAATATAATAATATATATAATATGATAATAATATATAGTATATAACAATAATATATAATATATATAATATAATTATAAAAATATATAATATATATATTATATAATATATTATAATTATTATATAATATATAATAATATATATAATATACAATATAATAAGATATAATATGATAATAATATATAATATATATAATATATAATAAAAATAACAATAATGTATATATATAATATAATATTTATTATGTTTAATTTAATAACTTTACTTGATTGGTATAAGAAATGTTTAATGAAAAAAATAATGTGAAATGAAGTCAAAGAGACTTAAAAGGAACTTAAAGACAAGAAAAATGTAATTTCAAATTGTATAAAAATTGTCATTGCTTACATGTTGAAAAGCGGGGCAGGAAACGCCATCCCAAAAATGTTCAACTTTCCGACATCGAGAGTTATCTGGTTTTATTGGGTAGATCACCCCAAGGACAAGTTAGCGTAAGAGTCATTAAGGAATTCATTAAACAATGGAAAATAAACAGATTTTGTACATTATTTGAACTATTGTCCTCATCTTTGCCGCCATATTTATCAAAACGTTTCGGCCGTTGTACGCTCCGGCCTTCTTCAGATGGTTGGAATTTTGAAATGAACCCTTTATTTCGCTCACTGTTCGTAGACTGTTCTAGTTCCACGTGCTATCAGATGTCAGTCATCTCCTGCTAATTTCCCTCTGTAAAGTTCTCCACTGCCTTAACCCGGTATGGAACTCACATTCTTTGGGTCTGTCACTGGATCTAACCAACGCCTTAATCCACTGTGCCATGTGTCCATGAGGACTTCTGGGTATGAATTTCTGGGTATTATAAACCTAATGTCTTCATTAACCATTTATACCAGTGCTCATATTGCAATTTTTCTGTTATCATTTCATGTTTTTACCAGAGCTCATATTGCAACTTTGCTGTTATCATTGCTTTTCTCTGGCACTCCTTATTACGGGTTCCCATATTGTATTTATTTCTATGCTTGGTCGGCTCAGGAGATTTTTGTGGCCTAGCATATGTGCTGATTCCTTAAGTTTACGAATTTTCCAATGGTGTTCCTTGTCTATGATCTCAACATGATCCCACAGAGGTCAGTGATCTCCCTTCTCTCTCCATATGTGGTCAGCCACGCCTGATTTTTCCACTTTCCCTCGTGTTACAGCTTTCTGGTGTTCTTGGCTTGCCTTTATCTGCCCTTTTGCGTACTTGTGTAGGGTCGGCGGTGAACTTTTTTGCTGTTTGATGACACCTCCCTATCATTTTAGAAATTTCTAGTGTAGATTTACCTTTTGAGTGTTCTGAGGTGATAGTTTTCTTTTTAGCATCACTTAAACTGCTTTTATGGCCCATCTTTTTACTAATTTCTTACACTTTTCTAATAATTTGGCACGCCCAAATCACCGTGCTGATACCAAATATGGCGCCAGTTTGTTTACATTGCGCATATCAGATCGAAAATTTCAGTGATTTCGCAGGTCAGTATTGCCAATATCGTGTGAAAATTTCGTGTGAATTGATTGGACGGTTTTCGAAATATTAGAAAAAAAGTTATCTCGATAATAATTTGGCACGCAGTGTATATCGAAAAAGATACATTACAACGAGTTCAAAGGCCCTGAATGTCCTGCCTAAAAAAAAACAGTTTGAAAATATAGATAAAAATAAAAGAATAAAAAACAAATAGCATAAAAAATTAAAATTAAATAAATTCAAAGAGACTTAAAATGAAATTAAAGAAAAGAAAAATATATAATGTATAAAATTTAGTATTGCTTACATGTTGAAAAGAGGACACAGAATGTCATTCTACAAATGCGCAACTTTCCGACGCCAATTATTATTATTAATTTTTAAGCATCCCCCACCCAAGCAAGGCGGGAATGCCATTAACCCGAAAGGGGTTACAGAGAGTGAGAGTAAAAGTAAAGAGGGGGGGTTGAGGAAAGGATATAGAGAAGGACGGGGATCAGGATCAAGGCATCAGAAGATGTCGATTGATATTACATTTGAATATTTAAGGATTATAGCTATCAGGGAAGCCAGTAAAAGGAAGGGAGTTCTACTGTCGGGAAGTGCGAGAGAAGAAGCTGTTGGAGTAGAAGAGGCGATTGCATTTAAGTGTTTTGATAATAAAAGGTGGAACCGAGATTCCAACCTAGTAGCACGCTTAAATTCATGCTCTTGTGTGACCAGTGATTAGAGTTGGTGCAAAAATAATGACGTAATAATGTCGTTTTTGACGTATTTTTAACGTCAAAGAACGACATTCTTACGTCATTATTTTTGCATTTCAACTCGTCTCTTGCCATTATTATTATTATTATTATTATTATTATTATTATTATTATTATTATTATATAAAATATAATATAACATACTCCACGGTGATCTAATTTGCGGTGGCAATTAAGAATATATAGTATATAATATATATATATATATATATATATATATATATATATATATATATATATATATATATATATATGTGTGTGTGTGTGTGTGTGTATGTATATATATGTATGTATATATATATATATATAGGTAGGAAACTTTAAACACGTCAATGACTCAAAGGGTGACAGATAAAATTAGCACTAGCAACAAGAGCAGAAATGTGATCGCGAGAAAAGAAAGAGAAGAGAAAAAGAAGTAACAAAGACATATTATTTTCGGCTTAATAAAAGAAAGAGAGAGGAGAAAGAAAAAGAAAGAAAGAAAGAAAGAAAGAAAGAAAGAAAGAAAGAAAGAAAGAAAGAAAGAAAGAAAGAAGCGAGAGAGAGTGAGCGAAAGAGATAGAAAGAGACAGAGTGAAAGAAAGAGAGAGACATGCAAAAGTGAAAGAAAGGGATTAAGAGAGGGAGGGAGGGAGGGAGAGAGAAAAAGAGACAGGCAGATAGCAGTTAATTACAAGAAAATATCATTGAATGTATGCGGTTAAACAAAATCATCACAAATAAATGAAAGCAATCAAAAAAGGAATGACTTAACGAGAAATCTGCAGATATTGAACAACTGCATTTGTGGCAGGCGCGCAAAAATGATGAAGAAAAGAGCAGGAAAGAAAATTTATTCGTCGACAAAACAAAAAAAAATCAATCTAAAGAAAGAACGATCATCATGAATACATTAAAAGTCTGAAAAGGTAAACTGAGTACACAAGAGAATTCTTCCTTGACAATAGAAGAGAAAAAGTACAATGCATAAAAACATGGAAGCAATCGGAATCGTAGAAACTGATGTTCAGACAACAGTATTAAATATGAAGAGAAAAAAATCAGCGGGACTCGACACGATTAATAATAGATTTAGACAATTTTCTGATTAATAATCTTTTAGGTCATTTCCTTTCAAGACGTAGATGATCATGGCTCTCCACAGATTCCTTTTGCTTTCTGTATGGTTTCTAAATCAGAATACTCTTAGACTGCCATCCATAGCTAGAGAACCAAAACAATGAATTTTTGCATGTGGTCAAATGACATTCAACAGGCATTTAGAGGTTCAAATCGAGTTTGGAGCTACTGAAGTTATCATTTATTAGTTATATAATGTATATATTCTACTTTCGTTACTAAATAGCGTTAAATCGCTTGCTCTTCGCCTCCCTCTCTCTGTGTCTCTCTATCTATCTATCTATCTATCTATCTATCTATCTATCTATCTCTGTCTGTCTGTCTGTCTGTCTCTCTCTCTCTCTCTCTCTCTCTCTCTCTTACTCTCTTACTTATCACCCTATTCTCCTCTACTCTCTACATTGATTGCTTTGGGTCACAATGCCTCCATAAAGAAAGAATCGAAGAGGATTAGATCTTGATCATGGCCAGCAGTCAGATATGACTCACATACTTTAAATGGCAAACCATCAACATTCGATGACGATGGTATTTTTTAAGTCGATGAATCAATAGGAAATAATCTCTTTTATGCTAAATAAATTCTTGAATGTGATTAAATCGCATTCAGCATACATTTAGAGGTTCAAATCGAGTTTGGAGCCACTGAAGTTATCATTTATTAGTTATTATATATATATATATATATATATATATATATATATATATATTCTACTATCGTTACTAAGTAGCGTTAAATCTTTTTATAATATATGTTCATATATTTTGAGAAGAGGAAGGACAACCTTGTCTTCATTCTTTCTTTTATTTTTTCTTCTTCACGTTCGATCGGTTCTTTTTCTGACCTTTCTCAAAATTGTTTAAATGTTTGTTTTTAGTCCGTCATATTTAAAAAAAAATGGGGGCACCTCGACGTGGGGCAAAACAAATAATGTAACAAGGTTTTTTTAATCGCTGTTACATGATGATTCATTTTCTTCTAATGACATTCTTAACGTTTGCCGCATTTCGTTTAGCTTTTGTTCTTGAATTTTTTTTAAAACGAAAGACACTTTTTAACTCTGCGTGCCTTGTTGCAATCGTCATAGCTGAATGCTGGCTTTCTTTCCGTAAAACTAACAACCTTTTTAATTGATTTTTCAGTTTCAGTCCAGGTTTCATTACAAACATGCATCTCGTCGCTATCTTGTTGCAGATGTGTCTCGTTGTCATCCTTTCCTCTTATTCCCATCATCTTTTGCACCAATACAAGCCATTAGGGGGAAATAAGTATAAGCAATTATTCAAAGTAAATTTTCTGAAAAACAGAAATTTCAAAATCAGTTACATATCACCCAAATAGTTCAAATATACACATCAAAATCATGTCCGGATAAGAGGGATTCCGGATACTAGGGATTCCGGAGACTAGGGATTCCGGATATGAGGGATTCTATTGTAATTAGTATTCGAATGAACACAGCTTGTAGCAAAATCAGAGACTTGAGTCGCAAGTTCACTATTCGTGATTAGAATGCTATTAGATTGAGCACTATAAAGTTACAAACATCTATACCTCTGTTTAGCAGATTACATTCGATAAAGTTCAACACTATGAATTTATTAAAATGATAATAACGTATCTAGAAAACTGTTCGAAAATAATTATTCGAAAAATATTTATTCGAATTGTAAATTGTTTGCATGAAAATTAATCGAAAGGACAATTATACTAAATGATAATTATTCGATGTACTTATGTTTGAAATACAAATGTAGTCTTGCTTTGAGAGAGTCAATGCTGATTTACCTAGAACTAATAACCATTGAAGGATGGCATGGGGCTTTTTTGGCAGCAAGTGTCATCCCATCATCCTACAATATGGAAATTCTTAGACGCTCTTAAAAGAGAACAGGACTTGCAAGAAATTCATATTCCAAAAGTAAGAGCAGAGTACCAGTATATCAAGAGCTCCAAGAAACACTGCGACGTAAATGAAAAACTAAAAAAATTAGTGGCATCTTTTAACGATTACTCTTCAGTAGCTTACTATTTGCGTGCAGTATCATATAATTTAAGGCTTTAAGGATATTTTCCTACTAAATTGTTTCGTTAACGATATTTGTATTTTTCGAATAATTATCATTTAGTATAACTGTCCTCTCGATTAATTTTCATTTGAACAATTTACAATTCGTATAACTGTTTTTCACCTAATCGATAAGAAAGCTTGATTTACATGGAAAAATATTCAAACAGTCCTCAACTTGTGTTCAGAACAGTTTGAATGCGGGCAGTGAACACCCGAATGCACACAGACAAAAAGAGAAGAGCGAAAAAGGTGTTGTTATCACCTGATTTAATATAGCGAGACGATGCTTAGAGGACTAAGCTTATCAGGATTTCCTATCGGTAGACTTAATGTCATCAACATAACGCTATGCCGTTGATATTGTGTTGATGACAGACGAAAAACTGAGAGAATTATCAGACAGGTTATTCGAAGAAAGCGAGAAGAAATGATTAACGTTAACTTAAACTCGTCAAGAAGAATTATCAGCAAAAGGGACATCCCAAGTAACATATCAGAGACGCTGGAATTTCACCCGATTAGCAGTGTAGTATTAAAAGAGGGAATCTGTGACACAGGAATTAGTAAAACATGACTTACAGAAACTAAGCAAATGATTAAGACAGGGAAATATTCCTCGAAACAAAGATAAGAGTGGTGAACTGCCGTGTAATGTTTAATATTCAAAATGACGATGGGTTACAATTCCATCACCAAAAATCAGAAATGTGGTTCAACAGACAAACAGAACACTGTTTAAAGAATAAGTTAAGTTTTAAGTTGAAAAGTAACTACAAATAAACTGCTGTTAACAGTCCAAAAGAGTTTGCTTTAAACTGCATAATGAGGAAAGGAGACTTGGAGAATTTAACATACACAAGGCACATCAAAGTTGAGAGAAGCAGGAGATAGCAAAGAGAAACCGGTCAATTTTAGGTAAAAATGAACAACCGAAAAACGATCAAGAATATAAAGTGAAGAAAAAATGAAAGCGTGTATTAAAAAAAGGAAAGAAAGTTGCCATAGTCACTCATGCCTTGGTGAGTGATGATGCATAGATATTAGGGTGCATCATAAGGGTGCACCATATTAGAGTGTATTAATTATTTTCTTTTTTTTTACATACCTTGACTTCAACGCTAATTTAATGCACACGTCTAAAGATTATCTGTGACTCGACTAGATTATATATATAATGTACGATGGGCAAATTGCCGCCATTTTATATATTTATTTCGCGCATGCGCGTTGTTTTTTATTTTGTCGACTGCACAGGATAATAGTGTTAGTTCGGAACCGTCTGTGAGCCAAAGAATACCATGACGCAATTCATTCCACCAGAAATTTGGAAACAGCATGCTGTACAGCTTGGCATTAATGCCGGAAGTCCCAATACGAACATTTCAGAGTGTTTGGGTGTCAATCTGAGGACATTGCAAAGGATTCGGAAATAGTTGAAGGATACATATCCAGTCAACATCATTGTGTTTGGAGCGAGGTTATGACTCCAGTCATCTTCCCAAAAAGCCTGTCTCAACGCTGAGGTCTACATCAAGTGCCTTGAGTGGGTAGTACTGCCCTGGGTCAAGAGGGTGGCTGCTGGACTCTGCATCATATCACACAAGCAAGAGAACGCAGTCACGGCTATCAGACAATGTCTGCGGCCACATCACCCCTTACATCTGGCCACCTAACCCCTGAGAGTACTACAATCCCACCCCATGATTATTATGTGTGGGGCGCAGTTGATCGAGAGACCAAAAAGATCCTTGTAACACTGAAGATGAACAGAAGTCAAGGATTATGGCAGCATTCACAAACTTAAATAAGGAGATCATCCAGAAGAGTTGCAGGAGATTCTGAAGTCGTCTGGAGGCCGTTGTTGAAGCCAAAGGCGATTTTATTGAATAAATTTACTCTTATTTTTTTATATTATTTTCGATAATTTATCCTCCAATGCACGTAATACACACACACACACACACACACACATATATATATATATATATATATAAAAGTGAACATGAAATCAACACCCAGGGCGACAGGCTGTTTCATGCTGGACGCAATTGTCAGCCTGACGATTGCGCCAAGCATGAAACAGCCTGTCGCCTCTTGAGTGTTGACTTCAATTTTCACTTTTATATTTATATTTTACATACGCTCTATTTCTAATATTGATCACTTTATCCCATAAATATAGCACACCTTACAACTATATTTCTTCATATATATATATATATATATATATATATATATATATATACCTTTCCTTTCAGATGTTATGATGACACGTGTAATTGCAGCAATTCTCAGACATTATTTTAAATTGGCTCTCAATTCCATTATGCTCGCAAAACTAAATCCGGGCTCCTATCAGTATCACTTACAATGCTTTGAAGCACAAACTAGCGGACATCCTAACTATCAGTACACGAAAACTTTCTTAAGATCTAGGATCAATAAAATATTCCATATGTAGTATACTAACATAAGTTTTAATAATGATGCAGGAGCCGTCAAGAGGTTTCAACTGGTTAAGAAAAAATAAATTCTTCATATAGAATTCAATAATAATGAAAATTGTTGAGTCGTTGCAGATCCTCGATAAAAAAACAAAAAACAAAAGCAAAAACAAAACAATTCAATGTCCAGTAATTTGAACGTATTTTTTTTTTCAGGGGAATCATTCTAAATACATATTTCCAATTCTATTGTAGTGTTCCAAATATTTTTTATTCTATGCCTTTCTCCGTCAAATGACCATAAAAGGAATTTAAGAGTAACCTAAGTGTCGATAACGGTCATAGAATGATTCCCCATTGAAAATATTTTCTCCTACATTGCATGGAGGAAATGATTAATCAAGATGCAAAACTTGTTTCTAATGATTTGCAATCAATATTTGATTCGAATTTTCGTCCTTTCTTTGTTTTCTCTTAGTACTGTTGTCATCTTTGTCAGTTTTTATCCATTCTCCATCTTAGACAATTTTCTCTATCGTTTCTGCTTCCTTTGAGGTTGGGACGCCGATTTTCCCTTTAATCAAAGCTTTACATTCAATCCCATTCTATTTTATTCTTCCTTGTGCGCGTGTGTGTGTGTGTGTGTTTTTTTTTTGTTTTTTTTTTTTTGTTTTTATTCTTCGAGATTTTCTTTTCGGTTCCATTCTGTTCAATCTCACAATTCTTTCAATTCTCCACAACCAATCCTTTCGCAGCCATTTTCCATTTCTCAATACACTACTCCCCACTCGATTCAATAATCCTCTCGATTTCGAGTTAGATTTTCTAATTTCTCTTTCAATTTTTTCCAAGTAATTCTTTAAATTCTACTCTTTGTATTCTATATATTTATACGCGTGTGTATGTATGTATTTATGTATAGTTCTTTCGTTCTTTCTTTCTTTCTTTGGCATAGTTTTTCCTTTTATTGTACTTAGAATATTATAACTTCTTTCCTTTTTTTCTTTCTCCTTTATCTATCTATCTATCTATCTATCTATCTATCTTTATGACTTTCTCTTTCTCTCTGTATCTATTCTATGTATGTCTCTAAATATGCATAGTCCTATCTTTTTTTTATGCTCATATTTATCTCCCTTGTTTTATTATTTATTCCGCATTCCATCCACATATATGTTCTTTCTTTTCTATCTATCTATCTATCTATCTATCTATCTATCTATCTATCTATCTATCTATCTGAAATCGAAATCGCCAGAAGATACCGAAGAGTTGAAACCAAGGATGCAGAATCTACTGATCTCCAAATTCTCTCTCTGTATGCATATATATATATATATATATATATATATATATATATATATATATGGTAAATATCTATCTATCTATCGATCTATCTATCTATCTATCTAACTATCTATCTATATATATATATATATATATATATATATATATATATATATATATATATATATATATATATGGTAAATATCTATCTATCTATCGATCTATTCATCTATCTATCTATCTATCTATCTATCTATATATATATATATATATATATATATATATATATATATATATATATATATATATATATATATATCTACCACATGCACACACACACACATATATATATATAGATAGATAGACAGATAGATAGATAGATATACCATATATATATATATATATATATATATATATATATATATATATATATATATATATATATTCATATCTGTTATTATGTCCTTTTGTTAAAATTTATCTCTTTTTCATTGACTCTTGATTTTGGTCATTTCTTATTTAGGTTGACTATTGGAAATTTACCGATAAAAAAAGTTTTTATTGTAATCTCTTAATATCAACGACCAGAAAATTTTCTCAACTAATTTTTGTTTAGTATGTATCCCAACATGGAGGTCAGAATGAGGCAGATTCTATTTAATCAATCTTCCAAACGAAAAGACCAGCCTCGCTTTGAAAATTGCATTTCGATTTTTGTTTAACTCATGTCACAAATACTTGCGCACAATTAGAAAACCGCAGTATTTCAAGCCAACCAAATTCTATGACATTTTCACTTTATCTATTTCCGCTTAAATAATTGAACAAAAAGCAGTATTCTTCATCTGATATATAAAGTGCAGTGTATGTGTGTGTGTTTGTGCGTGTGTAAGTGTCTAAGCAACTCCTCTGCTCGCACTGGTCCGATTTCAATGATTCATAGCTCATTCAAAAGCCCTTGAAATGTTAGGCGCAGGGAACGATTTTCGTTGAACTCAGATTCAGGGTTGCCATATTATGCGAGGTTGAATATTAATATATTATACTAGCCATTATCGTTGCCTTCGTGATTCAAGGGGAGTAACATATTTCCCTATTGTATCCAAAATTGCACTACACTCTTTATTATAAACTAGCTTAAAAGCTGCTCTATCGGGCGGCATTTAAGCTAGCTTCTGTGCAGGATTCTTGGTTTGGCTATCATCACAATAGCCAGGGAAGAGTAGATGCGATATTACAGAACTCAAAATTGATCGCTGCATTTAAGTATTGAATTAATGTTTAAGCTTACCTTTTAAGTGAATGAGAAATAACAAACCGTTTGAGTTTTGTGTGCAAGTACATGGTTAAGCAATAACAAAAACCAGGTTTAAAGATATATCGTATATTAAACTGTAAGTACACCAGAAGAGTATTACACGACTAGTGAGAGTGTATCGAATGAACAAGCGGTCAATCTATTTACAGTTCCCCGGAGCCTTCCCGCCTACTAATCTTATAGTAGGCGGAAGAGTCTAACATAGACTCTTTAGAGGGAGAACACCACAACACTGAGATAGATAGATAAACAGGCAGGGAGAATAAGATCGATTAATATATTATGTAAGTTAATGTTGTCATGATAGAATTAGTATTAACAAACCATTATTATAAAATTTATATATATATATATATATATATATATATATATATAGATAGATATTTATTTTATTTATAATCTATTATAATATATATATATATATATATATATATATATATATATATATATATATATATATATATCCAATGCATGTATGTGTGCATCTATGCGTGTGTGTATGTATGTGCTTGTGTGTGTGAGGAAGAGAGAAAAGTGATGTTCACATGAGAATACGACGCAATCGTAAATACATATGACAATTTGTAACACTGCTATTCTGACATTTTTCCAATTACTCAACGTGATCAGAAAATAATGCCTTCAAAATTTACTTTAGCGAGACAAATTTAGTTATCTTTTTTCTTTTTTAATATTTTGGCAACTTATATCAGATCGTCAATCTATGGCAAGAAGTCGGCAGCACTATACACAACAGGTAAAAGAAAAAAAGAAATATGATGAAAATAAATAGCCATATTAATAATAATAATATCTTTATCAATGGTAATTAATAAATCCAGGCTGATGTTAATCGTCTCTATGTGCCCAGATCCGAAGGCGGCAGAGGATTAGTTCAACTAGAACTATCGAGTAGATGATCACAACAATCGATCTTCAAAGATAACTGGAAACTACAAAAAACTATATGATGATTTGTGTCAAAAGAACATGAAAGAAATAAAATATTATTCAGTAATAAAGGAAGCCAACAAATTTAAAATAGAATTTCAAGTGGGTGAAGAAGTGTAAATAAAACCATAATACACCTACGGTAGCAGCAAAGAACCTAAAAAAGAAAAGCAAATGCATCGTACCAAATGCAGAAGCGATGAGAAGATAAGACTCTTCATAGATAATATTCTAACCGTAGCAGATATGCTAACTAGAAATTAACAGGCACACATACTGAAAAGTTCTGTTCACCCGAATTGCAGATTCTTTGAGAAATATTCCGAAACAATTGACCACTTTGTATCATCATAAGAATTTTGCAGATTCGAAATGACATTGGGCATCCTTCATTTTGGTGCAAGAAACGCGTAATTATTACTGAACATACTGTAGCGTAAGTACCAAATATAGCATAGGGTCGATTCACTAAATGTAGCAGGAACACCAAATATATAGGTACGACTACTATTTATATTAATGATTCTTCCACATACAGGATTCAAGAAATAATAACATCAACTCCAATTTGTTAACCAACAAATATATATTGAATAAAAATACAAAAGCATGAAATAAAATCGTATTCCAAATGTAGATTAAAGAGAAGGAAGTTGTTTCTCTTTGACTGCAGATTGATTGTAATCAACTGTTTGAAGAAAGTTCTCTTGTGAGATAAATGTTCCGAAATAATTGTTAGAGCAAAGTTTGCATGTGAAGAATGAATAACACCAAGAATACAATTGTTTGAAATTGTCGTGAATAAACTGGTTTGAATCAACAAAGTTCTGGTTGATTGTGCTTGGCGAAAGTTACAGAGAGAAAATGTAAGTTTGTAGTTACGAAATTCTGTGTCTACGTGTGCGTTAAAGTGTGGTGAGCAAGATCGTGGATTTGTTCTTGACGGCTGGGATCTTACTGGATCTTACTGGCAACTTGCGAAAAGTATCCCTATTTAAGGAAAAGAGGTAGGCTCCCACGGAACCGCGGGCGGGAAAACTTGATCTTACGTTAAAAATATGTGATTGGTTAAAAATTAACTAATCACTACACACGTACTAATCAGAATAGGTAAGTATGCTCAGAACCAAAAGATTCAAAGGAACGATGGCTAAATTGTCCTATACAAAGGTAGTAGTAATTTATTAGACAATCGCAGACGAATAAAATGACTTGGAGTGTATGTGGGTGTGAAAAAAGTAGCAGCCCATACAATACCATCACCTGAGTTGGAGACACAGAGCGTTAAAAATGTCTCTTTTATTTGCTATCAATGATGTTTATTCGGTACAGCCATCAATAAAAACGTGCTGTTGCCGAAAGTTAAATAACGATTTCCATTTTGTTACTAAGTTAGTCTTTTTTAACATCTCAGCTTACATCTAATTTCAGACTAATGTTATAAGTATTCATGTGATTTGATCGTCTGCTTTTAGCCATTTTTCCTCGCGGGACCGTATTTGTCTTGTTTTGATTATATTAATCGTGGTCCATACTTGTACAGAGAGCTACATCGCTACCGTCAAGTAACAAATGTTTCAAAATAAACTTTTCCTGTTTCCTAAAATTAGACAACTATAACACAACTATGATTGCACTTAAAACTTTTCTTCTCTAGATAGATAGATAGATAGATAGATAGATATGAACAGATTGAGATAGATAGATATGAACAAATTGAGATAGATAGATAGATAGATAGATAGATAGATAGATAGATAGATAGATAGATAGATAGATATGAACTGATTGAGATAGATAGATAGATAGATAGATAGATAGATAGATAGATAGATAGAGAATGAAGAATCTGAGATAGATCATGTAGACACCGAGATAATATCGCTGAGATGAAGTTATTATTGCCATATTCACAACGCTGTACGCTTCGGCCTTCTTCGTGTGATTGGAATTTAGAACCGAACCACGGGCCAAATTCAGTTAAAGGCAAAATCTGTGGCCTGGTATTGAACTCACAAGCCTCAGCGTCTTTATCCACTGGGCCATTTGTCCTTGAGAACATATGTGTGTGAATTTTTTACCTGTGCTCATACTGCAATTTTTTCTGCTATTATTATTTATTTTTACCAGAGCTTATATTACAATTTTGTTGTTATTCAATGCTTCGCTGAGAAACAGGCTGCCCCCTTCAAGTAAGACTGTAAAAACATCGTAAAACGGTAACACGAGGGGAAATAGAAAAATCAGGCTTAAATGACCACATAAGGAGGAGAAAGAGTAATCACCGCCCCCTGTGGGATGAGGTTGAAATAATACACAAAGAGCATCAATGCAAAATATGAAAACTTAAGGAATCGGCACTTAGGTTAGGCCACAAAAATCTGCTGAGTCGACTAAGCATAGAAATGAATACAATATGAGAATCAGTAATAAGGAGTGCTAGAGAAAAGCAGTGAATACCAATAAGTATTGTAACATAAATTCTGGTAAAAATGCAATAATGATGATAGAAAAAATTGCAATATGAGCACTGGTAAAAAATGTAGGCTGAGACGTTAGGTTTATATTCAGATGTCATCAAGGACACATGGCATAGTGGATAAAGACGGTGGTTAGATCCAGTAACTAGAACCCAAAAGTTGTGAGTTCAATACCATGCCACAGCAAAATTTGGAGAGTTGAGTTAAAAGGAAATAACTGAGACATCTGGAAGAGGCATGACACGTGGAACTAGAACACTATATCCCGATGGACGAAATAAAGGGTTCGATTCGAAATTCTAATCACCTGAAGAAGACCGCAGCGTACATATAGTGATGAGGATGAAGGTAACAGTCCAAATGATGCAAGTAATAGATAGATGGATTTTAAGGTTTGCTATATTTAGGGGGTGAAGAGTATCTAATATGGAAGATACTGTTTGTAGACAGTTTGGCCATAAAAACAGACAATGCAGTGCTTTTTTGCAAATACATATTTTTCAATGATTTCAGTTTTATTTACAGTTAATTAATAAAATAGAAATACTTTTAAATTTGTCTGATTTCTGTATAATTAGAGGATATATTATTATAGATTCTTAGTTTGGACAACTAAATGGATGAATTATATGTTTTTATTTATTACTTATATTATTGGCTTATGTCAGGGTCAAGTTAATATCTACCTGGCTTATGTCAGAGTGTATCCCCCCAGAAGAGTCTCTGCCGAAGAGCAGAGTCTTGTCTCGGGAAACTGACTCCGTTTTTACGTGGTCTCTAGGGAATTTTTGCCCAAGCCTACGGGTTCGGATACCCCACTTTAAAACTCGGCCTTGTGCCACATCTTGCTACGTGGGTCAGCTGGTAAATAATTATTTATATTATTACATTTACCCTGGTTTTATTATAATATATGAACACTCACAGATATTAAACATAACATATAATATATAAATAAATAAAAATAAAACAATGTACATTATCATTAACCCCACCAATACATTTCTTCTTCTTCTTCTTCTTCTCCTCCTCCTCCTCCTTCTTCTTCTTCTTCTTCTTCTTCAAATTTTAAAATTCTAAAACCTATAACAGAGCGCTTTCCCGCGTCTTGTAGAAATGTAAAATGGCATTAAATGTTATATGTACTTTAATATGTTGTTGCTATATTCGTAATAAATTTTGTTGAGTGTTGTCTGTTTGATTTCGATATAGAGGGCCTTGAGAATTTGAAGTTTTTATTCGTTATTTTAGTGGTTCAGTATATTGGGGTTGTCAATATTTTCTTGTATCTTGAAAGTGGATATGAATGTGTTTTTAGATCTTGTGTAATAGAACTTGTATCTGACAAATGAAGTTAGCGACGTCGTCATAATGTTGTAATCGTCAAGCCAACATATATACTTACGTTTTGGTAGAAATACAATCTCTCAAAGTACATTTAAACTGACATACAATGTTAGCTTCTTCCTTAACACTAGTTCACGGAGAAAAGTTACTACGTGTGATTAAGTTGGTTGTATTAAATTTAGTATAATATATAATTAGTTTTATTTTTTTACTGGGATCAGTGGGGAATATATTAGTAGTTATGAGATTTTAAGATTTTTTCATTTTGTTTATAGTTGGAATGCATTTGATTACGTAAGTTAACATGTTTAGGGTTATTTGTTCATTCTTATTTATATTAGGGTTATTTCTTCATTTTTATTTATATTAAACTTGTCTAATTTGTTCATCAATCATGTAATTAGGAAATTCAGTATTAATGAGAGTTTGCTTAATCTTTTTTTGTTTTCGTGCAGGAGTTAACTTTTGTACGGTGTATCAAATTTTCTATAATAGCTATTTTGTAATAGGGCATTTACTTTTATAGTTTAGAGTGCACGTGTATATGCTTTTGTTTTTTATATGGGAAGGTAGTAAATGCATTATTATTAGTGTCTATCTATACATCAAGAAAAGGGATTTTATTATTATTGTTAAGTTTATATATATGAAGTTAAGAACGGAATTCTTTTAAGTTTTCTTGTAGTTTATGTATTTCATCTGTGTTTTCAGCTAAAATGAGAATGTCATTTACATATCTTAGTAGATCGAAGGTTTTTAGTGGTATTAAATATCTTATTTTCAAGGTTATCCATGTAGAAGTTACTAAATGTTGGTCCCAGAATTGAACTCATGGAAACGTCATCATGTTGTACGTAGATATTATTTTGATGGTCATAGAAGAGAACCTCCCTGGTACAAATCAAAAGTAATTTTCGTTATATATTAAGTTGAGTTTTAGTGGAGGGAGAGATGATTCTTGTAAATCTTCTTTATTTTTATATGAATCGTTTTTCTAACTGGGACATTGGTAAATAAATTTTCAACATCAAGTGAGGCTGCTAATTCATTATGAGGATTTTGTGTTTTTTTTATGATCTGGATTAGTTCATGAGTTGATTTAATACTGTATTTAATAGGTATGTATGGTGTAAGGAATTGATTGATGATTTAGGTTAATTGATAAAATCGTAGATGATTTGGGATGTGATGGGACGGAGAGGTTTGTGCATTTTTATAATTTTATTTTGTCTCCAATTATTTAGGGAAGATTTAAGTTGTCCTATTCTACGTTGTTGGCAGTGATCAGTTTGTTGACTTTTAATTCCAGTTTCTTTTGGGTTTTTAAAATTTGGTTTGATAGTCGATTATTTTCTATAATTTCGAATTATAATCAAATTTATTTAATGCAACAAAGATATTGATTTTGTCCGCATTTTTTAAAATAAAATAACTATCAAAACAGAACGCATAGTTTAGCGCAGTTACAATAAGTTTGTCGTCGTAATTTACCCATGAAGATAATCTGAAAAAAGGTTGAATGAACTTGGGTTACAAACTACGCCACCTTCCCTGATGAATTTCATTTTAAATTCAACAAAGTGACTGGACAACTGGAAAGGATCGGTATAAAAAAATAAGTAGATATAATATGTCTATATTATTCAATGAAAGATGTTTGAATGAAGATATGCTGCGTAATATATATATATATATATATATATATATATATATATATATATATATATATATATATACTAGCAGCATGGCCCGGCGTTGCCCGTGCTTGATTCAAAATACGACTCATGCAGCAATCGCTATCATTTGATTTAAAATATTTTTGCCCTTCCTTGCCTTTAAAGGAGTGCCCTTTGCCGTGCTGATGTTGCTACATACCTTACTTCTTGCCTATCTCACACTGCGAATTTTTTCTAAGTTCTATACTAACATTAAATCTGTTACGAAAAAGAACTAAACAAAATGAACACAAAACGATCAGCTTTAAAAAAGGACTCGTAACTGGAAAAACTGAATAAAAAAGAATGTTAACAACAAATACGTTTTCACACCCAACCCAGTTCTGCGGAATCAAAATCAACGTTTAGCTTAAGCAAGCGAATGAGCCAATTGGAGGAAAGTGCCATGCAGATTTAAATTTTCCCCACTTCTGACGAATGCAGCTATCGATTTTTTTTGCATGTTAGTTAACATTCGTGTCAGTCAGCTGTTGGCTCTCACGCCGGCCAATAGAATCTTCCTGCCTATTCGAGGCAGCCAGCTATTGTCTCTCACTCTGGCCAGTACAAAATGGCCGCAAACTACATGAAAACCGTCGTTGAAGCATGAAAAAATCGATTATTTCCACTATGGATGGGAGTTGGGAAATGCAACGTCGGTCTTGGCCTTCCCGCTAACTTGGAGCACGTGCATGTAAATTTTGTTGCAAATCCGTCGAAAATTGCGGCCGTGCATTCTTTACGCACACACTTATATATATATATATATATATATATATATATATATATACTGGGTGTACATAAAAGTTCGTGTGTACTTTAAAAATGTATAACTTTTATTTGTATTTTGATAGAAATAATCTGTAAAAAATGTTATAAAGTTTAATGTACCTAGTTTTAAGTATAGCTAAAATAACTAATGTGATTTCAGGCATTACTGTAAATCAGTTGGCAAATGTTTTCCGTGAACTTCAAAATCGTATTACCCTTTGTATTGCTAATGATTGAGGACATGTGGAAACTGAAATAAAATTTCAATAAAACCTTAAAAAATATAGATTTACTTCTTTCTAATCCTTTTTACAAATTGTTTCTATCGCAAATACAAATAAAAATATAAAGTTTTTAACATTTAACTTCATAGCATAAACACCATTTTTCATATTTTCTTTTCTTAAAATACGACCTGATAATATACTCAGTTTACAATAAAATATACTGCGACTTGATTGGAATTTAAATGACACACATGAAGAAAAGTGTAAATAAAATAAGGGAAATATATTATTTTAATTATTAACGAACTCTAGAAATTCAAGACTGTATTGAGAGCGACAACTTACATTAAATGTATCGTCCTATGGAATTATAATTGGCGATCGTATTTGGGCAAAAACGAAGCCTTTATTATTGTTGTTATTCATCTATCTATCTATCTATCTATCTATCTGTATGTATATCTATCTATCTATCTCATTCTGCTCATATATTTTTTCTTCTCAGTCTGTTCGTATCTATCCAGCTATCTATCTATCTATCTATCTATCTATCTATATATATATATATATATATATATATATATATATATATATATATATATAAGTATAAAAAAGAAAGAAACAGTAAGATATATAATCCGGTGTTCTTATAGATATTTTATTTTACAAAATAGTGCTCAATGTAAATTTACAGAGCATTAATATTATAGTTAATTGATTTAAATATATGTTTTTCGCTACACAGTTCTAACCATGTTTCTGTGTATGAAAAAACATATTTTAAATCAATTATTTTATATATATATATATATATATATATATATATATATATATATATATATATATATATATATATATAACACAAATGATCTTATAAATATAAGCAGCTATACTCGTCCGGCAAAAACCTTAGCTTGTAAACTAATACCCAAGGGTAAAAATAGGGTAAAAAAAAAGAACTAAGAACAAGCACTTCCGGCGAAAATAATCGCCTATGTTGATGTCTATCTATCTACCTATCTCATTCTGTTCATATCTATCTATCTATTTATTTCAGTCTGTATGAAACTATGTCTATCTAGATGTATATGGGGCCATCGCTTTTGTCTGGTAGGGATTAAAGTTCTCTATTATTTCTTATTGATATGAGCTGTTTGGGGGGGGATGCATTACGTGATAACTATGCCCGGAAATGAGCCAACATTTTGAATAATGATTTTTAAGCTAAACAGGCCCTCCCCGGTTGAAAACTAAAACTCTACAGTCATCCTTTATGCTGGACTAAGTTAAACTTAATTCTAATTAATCAATGTTCAGCCAATAAAGCCCTGACATCCTCACAGTTTAGGATAGCAAAACGACGTTTTTTTCGGGTTTTTTTTTTTATGTGGCTGTAGAAGGAACCAAGTCCAGACGATGAGGATAGATAGGATAGATAATGGTTATGGTGAGATCTTGAAGAGGTTCAGATTGTAGTACTCGGGAAAATATCCTCTCGAGGGTGGGGTCTGTCCTATAAATTAGCTCTCCTGCGTTTAAATTCCTTCTTGACGAAGGAATACATAAGAAAATGAGGAACTATTCGACCCTGCGTGAGTGACATTGGCGGGTTTTATCTGTAAATATCTGAACTGATGAAGCTAGTGAATGTTATTATGTTGGTCTGGGTTTCGCCCAGAAAAGTTGCTTTGGCACTAGAGCCATCCAGGAAAAGCGTTACGTTTAGAATTCATGAGCAAGTGTGCTCGCAGAAGCCGTCAGACAAGAAGGTGTCAAAATGTTGGAATGCCAACCAGAAATGAGATCAGGTGGACAATTCCATGTTGATTTGATCGAGATTAGATCTAAAGATTCTGAAATCATTTTTAGTTCGATTTGTTACTATTAATGAAACAGGATTACACCATAACACGAAAGACTTTTAAGAATAAGGAAGTTATTTCTACGATTATCTTCAAAATGGTAAAAAAAAAAGATTCCTGTAGATTAGAGAAGGCATCTATCTCTATTTCTGAGATAAGGTATTATGTACATTATTTACATTATTCGGACTATTGTCCTCATCTTTGTCGCCAGATTTATTACAACGTTTCGGCCTTTCAACGTTTCGGCGGACTATTGTTCAGTATCTGTCTATATTTCTAAGATGAGGTATTATGTATATTATTTACATTATTCGGACTATTGTCCTCATCTTTGTCGCCATATTTATTACAATGTTTCGACCGTTGTGCGTTCCGGCCTTCTTCAGGTAGTTGGAATGTCGAACTGAACCCTTCCACGTGCCATGTTTAATGGATGTCAGTTATCAGTTATCTCCTGTTAATTTCCCTCTGAAAGTTCTCCACTGCCTTTATCCACTGTGCTATGTGTCCTCAAGGACAAATGGCACAGTGGATAAAGGCGTTAGTTACATCAACAGTGGAATAGAGATTTACTAAAAGTAGCTTAAATGTTGTACAATGCTGATATGAAGAATCACACGGTGAGGATTTCACTCACTACTCAGTTGTATCTGTCTATATTTCTGAGATGAGTTCAATACCCGCTTAAGGCAGTGGAGAATTTTTCAAAGGGAAATTAACAGGAGATAACTGATATCCATTAAGCATGGCAGGTGGAACTAGAACAGTCTACCACAGTGAGCGAAATAAAGGGTTCAGTTCCACATTTCAACTACCTGAAGAATGCCGGAGCGTACAACGGCCGAAACGTTGTAATAAATATGGCGACAAAGATGAGGACAATAGTCCGAATAATTAGAGAAGCGGTTGAAAGAGAAACTGCAAAGAAGAATCAACGACAGTTGTTTTTACTTTGCAGCACAATGCACGTGTTGACGGTGTTGGTAATGTTATTCATCCTGACGGTCGTCTTCGAGTATAGAATCCAGAGCTTAGCAGTGAATATTTCGAAGACAGTAGGAAAGCGTTGTTCAGGTTAGCAGTGGATATTTCGATAAAAGTAGCAGAGCATAGTTCGTCCTTCTGGTTCTCTTCGCCTGACAAGCTGAACTGGACATTCGGGTAGAGTGAACAAAAATGGCCGCCTTTATACACGACAGATTGAATGTTCTACGTCTTCTGATTGGTTAACCTTCTCTTGGTGGACTATAAAGGGCGTTAAGTCATTTGAGCCAACTCACTAGTTACATAACATACACAAAAAACTGTAACAGTTAACACGATATTTTAAAGGATTTCTTACTTAAGTGCCATTTATATTACTCATTTCGGCTTGTTCATTCTGATTTTGGAGTCCGATGTCTAAGAAAAGTCTCACATATTTTTTTCATTCATTTGTTTTCATTTTGTTGAACTCGGCAGTTAAACCTTATCACTGTGTAAGTAACATAAATCTCAGAATTCACCCAGCATTTCAATAATCTACTCAGAAATGAATAAATAAATAAAAAACAGTAGAAATATGTCCTTTTTTCTGCAATTAACAAGACGATGTTTTAAAGAATTTCGGGCTTCCACCTTTGTATAAATGAATTGAAACAACCGTATTAGTTTCCTTTCTTTCGCCATACCGTCACTTTTAGACCCACTGGTGTGACAGGGTGTTATTCATGATGACGGTCGTCTTCGAGTATAGAATCCAGAGGTTAGCAGTGAATATTTCGAAGACAGTAGGGAAGCATATTGCAGGTTAGCAGTGGATATTTTGGTAAAAGTAGCAGAGCGTAGTTCTTCCTTCTGTTCCTCTTCACCTGACAAGCTGGAACTGGACATTCGGGTAGAGTAGACAAAAATGGCCGCCTTTATACACGACGGATTGAATGTTCTACGTCTTCTGATTGGTTAACCTTCTTTTGGTGGACTATAAAGTGAGTCAAGTCATTTGAGCTAGCTCACTAGTAAATAGATATACACAAAAAACTGCAACACAGGGTGTAATCGATTTCTATTTTTTCCTCATATTAGGTCATTTGCAGTGGTGTGCAGCAATATACATTTATTTTCGGGGTATATGATGAAATTTTATTTGGCCCCCAAAAATATCGCGTCATCCGTGATTGGATAAGATTCTTATCACGTCCAGGCACTATTGCCTCGACTGTTGATTAGTTGTCCTATGGCCATTGTCAACGATGGACTTTACTCCAAGAAAGCGTACGAAAACTGTAACGCTGCACAAACACAATGACAATCCATACCACTAAGTAAATCAAAGTACTAGAGACTGACCCGGAAACTCTCCTGGTTAAAATTCAATCGAGAATCTGTGGTCAAACTGCAAGGAACGACTTCATTGAAAAAATACGAAGAAATGTAAATAATAACGGAATTATTCGTTTTGTTACAGTTAATTTGCACGAGGGTGTAGTTTATATTTTTTTACCCCACTTCATATTTAATGAATTTCGGACTTAAGTGCTATCCATATTACTCATTATTGCTTGCAGATCCTGATTTTTAGAACATCATGTCTGGTGATTTTCTAAGTGTAGCTTAGATGTGGCACAAGATCGAAAGTATGAGACACCCAGTGAGGAACGAACTCATTACTCAGTTGTAATTGTTCTAGCGAGATAAGCTGGAACCTAATGTCTGATTCATTCTCCAAGAAATAAGAATATTATTGTTTTTCTTTTGAATAATTTTTAAATACGGAAAGTTACTATGACATGCCTTTTACGAAATGGAAGAGTTGATCAAATCAAAATGGACATCACACTCCCAAGTAAAGAATAAAAGTACTAGGTCTTCAAAAAGCCCATCCCTTACGCTGATCTTGGAAAATATGCCTATTACGAAATGGAAGACTTGATCAAATCAAAATTGATATGAAACTCCCTATTTATAGATTCATCCACCGCTAGGAAAGTTGGCTCCCTGTGCCGCGCTAGGAAATTTTTCTCGCCGGAGTAGATCCTTCAAATCTACAAATCAACCATTCGCTCTTGCATGGAGTATTGCTGCCATATATGGTCTGGAGCCCCTTCTAATTGTCTCAAGGTCCTTGATAAAATCCAAAGACGGATATGCAATGTAATTGGCCCTGATCTGGCATCTCGTCTGCGGTCGCTCTCTCACAGACGTGCCGTTGCCTCCCTCTGTCTTTTTTTTACAAATACTTTTACGGTAACTGCACCGATGAGCTGCTTTGGCTGGTTCCCAGACTTCATGAATTTAAGTGTTCAACTAGGCTGTCATCTGGCTCTTACCCTTTCACTGTTAAAACTGTTAAATGTAGCCGACTCTTCTACTCTAATAGTTTCATGCCTCGCACTTCTCGCCTGTGGAACTCCTTCCCAATTCCTTGTTTTCCTGATAGCTATAATCTCCAACTATTCAAATGCAACGTCAATCGACGTCTCCAAATGCCCTGATCTATCCCCTAACCTTCTCTTCATCCTTTCCTCTATCACCCCTCTTTGCTGTCGCTCTAACTCTGTACCCCTTGCGTGCTAGTGGCTTCCCGCCTTGCTTGGGGTTGAATGCTTAAAAAAAATTAAAGAATAAAACTAAAAAAGGTCTTCAAAAAGTTCCCCACTACGCTGAACTCGGAATACATTATTTCAGTGGTAAGTCCCCACTAGGCGAACAGGAATTGTGTCCTTATAGCAGATGAAACTTAGTAAATATTAGCATCCATTGACTTGCACCCCCACACACGCACATATGCTCACTATTACACACCCATACACTGTACATCTGTAATGATACCAGGATAAGGTATAACCAAAATTCGAGATTAAATCTTTCATATATCAAACTATTATTTAATCATTTCTGGACTCCGTCAAATGAACATCGACTGTAAAGGTATATGGCTTTTGGCGGACTTTATTTGAACGCTCGATCTTCTTCTTACGAGGCTGTAAGAAACTCTCTTTAACCCCCCCCGCCCCAGCACTCCTGTTGTACGCTTATAGAGGGTGCGGCAGAAATGCCTCCAACATAAACCTCTCAGAAATAAGTTTCATATAATTATAAGACATTAGTGCCAATGGTTTCTTCATCTAGCTAATGTCTTAGCATAATGTGGGGGTGGGGTAATTCTGGGAGCTATATGTGGGGGGATTTCTGCCGCACCCTGTATACCAGTTATCTCCCATGTTCAGTCTACCCCCGATATCCTTTTAAGCCCGATACTGCAATTGGTGGCTAGGAGATTACCATCTAGGTTAACTCTCCGAGACACCTAGCTCTTTTGATGTTCTGATGTGACACCGAATACAAAGCTTACCTTACTATATCTTAGGGTGAGTCTAGTGGAGTCACCACAGACCATTTTTAGACAAAATGTTTCTGATTGACATTAAATTCGATTCAAAGTGCAGTTATTTTCAGGTATGAATCTCTTACGATACATTTTCCAAATTTTGAGACAAATTTAAAATGGAGTAAAGTTTCGAGTGATTTGGAAGTGACAGCAACAAAAGAGAAGCATTTCAACGAGCAAACATCAAAATGTAAAGATGAAAGGAACTTTAATGGAATGATTACCCTTTAGATTGAATATCCGATAGATCTTGTGACTCTGTGGCCGAAAACTTTTCAGCACATCTTCGTAAATTGCAAAGCTTTATTGTTCGGAGCTGTTGTAGAGTTAAAGAAAATAGTTTAGAATTAATTCACAATTCTACTCAGCCTCTAAACTCAATCAACATAATCAATTTGTTCACGTTTCATAGCACCGTCTTGCCTTATCTTATGACTCTAATTTAATGTCGCAGACATCTACACATTGAATCATTTCTTGATTGGTTAATCGATCGATCCAGCTAATCCGTTATCACCCATAGTTTCCCTTTCTAGTCGATGGTAGCACATCAAGATACGATAACGGATCAGCTAATATGATACCTCCAGATATATATTTTTCATATTTGCTATATCTATGGGTGAAGAATTCTCAATATCGGATACGGATACATGGATCAACACTGCATGGTGACCGTCAGTTTCACGTCACAAGCGATCTCCAGGTCGTGTGTCACTACTCCATTCGAGGGTTCTTTATATTGGTTACTTGAGGATAAAGAGAGATGGGGAAAGGAGGAAACGACCCTTCCGGATTCTTTCGTTTAGGTCTGATGATAAAAGGTTATTTATCGTCACAACGTTCGCGGTAATAAAATAAGCACACCGCATCTCCCCTCTCGCTTATACCCATCCACTATCATGAAATAATCGTTTTCAGCGCTAAAGCTGAATTAGTCAAATAAAACTTCATCAGCATTTACTTGGTATTGTTGCTATATTACAGTAACTATCAAGTTTCACACTATTTGCCTCCAAACGACTCGATCCTGAATACTTTTTTCTTTTTATGTGCAGTGTGCCTTCAGAACGTAGGCGCTCATGGCTCTCCACTTCTTCCTATCCTTTGTAGCTCGTCCCTCTGCCACCTCACTCAGACCATGTTCTGTCATCCACTTGCTCAAGTCCTCCAGGTATGTCATGCCTTGCTTTCCTATGTCTGTCTTTCCCTTTATTCGACCTATGAGTATCAGATTCTCCTAGCCTTCCTTTAGCAAAACAAATAAAAGTAATACAAAAGCGATATCAATCCAGTGTTATGATAAACAATAATAACATCAACTGAAGTTATTGCTAAAATAATCACAATGTTGAGAGTAACAATTCTTTGTATTGTAATAAAAAACAACAATAATAAGACCGAGAAAAAATAGTAATAAAATAATAGTAACCATTCGCTATAATGAAATAATCGTTTTCAACGCTAAAGTTGAATTAGTCAAATAAAGCTTCATAAGTATCTACTTGGTGTTGTTACTATATTGCAGTAACCATCAAGCGTTGATTTCTATGTTCACACTACTTGCCTTCTGTTGTAAACTAGGAAAGGTTACTGAATAGAATAATCAAACAAGGGTTGGTAATGAACGATAATACTTAGGACAAGAACAACACATATAAGATTCATAAGCGGCGCGTAGTTGTAGTCAACTGCTAGAAGAGAGTCAAGTGAATTTCACAATGAATCTCCAACTGCAGGATATCTACCAACCGCTCCACTCGGTCAGGTGTGGCACATGGCCGAATTTAATGTGGGGGTATCCGAGCCCGTAGGCACGGTCATAATTCCCCGTAGACCCCTTATAAAACGGGGTCGCGTAGCTGTTTCCCGAGACGAGACTCTGCCCTTCGACAGAGCTCCGTCTGGGGATCCTCTCAGCCCGAGTTTGACCAGCACAGCTAGAGATAATATCTAACTGAAGGATATCTACCAACCGCCCGACGCAGTCAGGTGTGGCACAAGGTCAAATTTAATGTGGCGCTTCCGAGCCCTTAGACTAGGCCAGAATTTCCTAGTAGACCCCGTATAAAACGGGGTTGGGTAGCTGTTTCCCGAGACGAGAGTCTGCCCTACGACATAGCCTCGTCTATGGATGCTCTCTGCCCGGAGGCAGAGAGTTTGACTAGCACAGCTGGAGACGAATCTCTATCTGCAGACCAACATACAGTATTTACTACTGTGTTTATGTCAATGGGGTCATACCTATTATCGTTCCTAGCTATGGTACAACACATTCAAACGCCACGACACTGAGTGCACTTTCCCTATAAATATAGCAAATTTTAAATAATATAAGTATATCAATATATAATTGCTTAATTCCCTTGCTCGTACTTGCTTCTCTGATAACTATAATGTCAGCAATTTAAATGCAATATCAATCGATGCCTTGATCCCCACTCTTCTTATCATTTCCTCACCTCCCCCTATACCCATTCTTTTCTCTTACTTTCACTCTCAGTAGCCCCTTGCGTACTAGTGGCACCCCCGGCTTGCGTGGGATGAAATACTCATAAAATAATATCTGTGGTAATAAAAAAAAAATCCAAATCTGTGGTAATAAAATAAGCTCATGAAATCCTTCTTATCGTTTGTAAACATTCGTCACAATAAAATAAACATTTTTTCAGCGCTAGAGCTGAATTAGTCAAATAAAACTCGATATGCTTCGACCTAAATGTTTGATAATATTATACATGAAAATACATGTCCATATCATATGTTGATGTATTTCAATGTGTTATTATACGTAAAAATAGTTTGCTTAAGTCGAATGATTGAAGGTTATTTATGGTCACGGCGCTTGTGATAATAAAATAAACACATCGCATTTCCGTCTCTCTTGTAAACATCGATTATAATGAAATAATCGTTTTTCGCGATAAAGCTGAATTAGTCAAATAAAGCTTCATAATCTTCTACTAGTTGTTGCTATATCACAAACTTTAGTACTTGGCCTTATTTATTTTGGTTCTAAATTTTCTAAATAAAGTTTATTAGATTGAGGTTATACGAATTAATCATCTTGGTCGTGATGTGGTTGTAGGTAGTTTAATAGAATTTATTTTCATGTCGGCATTTAGAAATAAGCTCCAATCTTTAGTTTAGGGCGTTATATTTTATCTAGAGAGATGGTTATGCCTATTTCCTACACTTTGCATCACGACACAAATGACTGAATAACGTCCCATAAATTTGATTTCAAGTAAAAATACTCACAGCCAAAGAATATACAATAAATAAATAAAATGAAGGAACTAAAGGTTAGGATTATAAATAATCCTTGAAATTAGGTTTAACCAGAAGCACTGTAAAGATTCGACCCTTCCCCAACATTACACACAGACCTCAGCGGCCTACATATAGAGCCGAGGCAATTAGTGATATTTGGCCAGAAGATCCATTAAGACACTAATCTGACAGTCACTATGCAGTGCTAGTTTCTATATCCAAAACTTCCCGACTGATGCTAAATCAGTCGGGTTTATATCCCAGGTTGAGGCAATCCGATGTCCATCCAAACTGATGAGCTGAGATACAGCGAAACTGTCTGTCTGCGGGTGACGATATATACACTACCGGAAAATTTAGTTCCGGTCGAGCACTCTGGAGCGCGAATTTGTAAACAGTGACTACTACTGCTAATACTGCAAAGCTCTTCCATGAATTGAGCCGTGTCGGTTATTGGCGTGTTTATTCGAAGAATAGGTACGGAAAAATTCGCCAGGCGCTGATAGGTCAGGGCTAGAATCTTTGACTGATGCCAAATCACTCGGGTTTCGATCCTACCACACTGATGAGCTGTGATACAGTGAAACCTTCTGTCTGTGAATGACGATATATATATATATATATATATATATATATAAGAGTGAACATAGAAGTCAACACTCAGAGGCGACAGGCTTTTCATGCTGGACGCAATCGTCAAGCCGCGAATGCTGAATTTGTCCTCGGCTATTTATATATGTGGGTCAGTAGTGCATTGTGGGTAATCTATTCTGGCGGTAATTTTTGCAGGAGTGACATGTTTGTTTATTTATTTATTTGTTTGGATTAATTTATTTTACTTGTTTTTCTATTTTCATTTTGTATTGTTTATTCTTTTCGTTTTTTGATGTTTTATTAACGTAGTAAAAAAAGGGGAGGATATAGCACCCCTTAAAACTGTATTTCTTTATATATATATATAAAGAAATATAGTTTTAGTTTTAACATATTTATATGTATATATATATATATATGTTTGTGTGTCTGTTTGTGCGTGCGTGTGTATGTTGAAATTGCGCACATAAATATAAATTAACGCTGTATGCATGTAAAAATCAGATCTAAATAAAATATATCTGTAAAAAAGACAATATGAGTAAAGACAAAAGAAAACTTTTTTACCAACGCGTTTCGTCCTCTGGTGGTCTTTATCAAGGTAAATGTAAGGATTTTATTTTCATGTATTTTTTTTAATCATTTCACCCCATGCAAGCGAATAAAGCCACTAGGACGCCAGGCAGAATATTGGAGAATATGAGAATAACCACTATTAAAGAAAGAGGACAATAAAAGAACAAGATTTAAGAAGACAAAAAATAACGGTTGATAATTACTATGAAATTACATATTCATAGAAAAGACACAGGGAAGCTATTTTATGGCAGTGGGAAAAGGATTGAAGCCGAGATGCCAGAGCAGAACCAATAATAATGCAGAGTTTTCTTGGTGATTTTATCACGAATCTTTATATACATAGCAGGAGCAAAAGACCACTTGCGGCAACATTATTCAAAGCAAGGACGCATGGTAAACTTATAAATATGTAAGATTTTGTTGAGAAAATTTGTCTATCACATCACAGTGAACCAACTTTCTTAGCTGCAGGCGTAACAATAGATTCCACTTTATGTCAGCTGAAAGCGTTAGTCCAAGAAGACATAGAGTCACTCTCCTGAAGGTAAGCGTCAGCCATTTTGATGGAAGATAAACAGGGTTCTCTCAGATGATTAAAAGAGAGAAGTTTCGTTTGGAGCTACTCCTTGCCCCATTTAACAACAGATATATAAGTCACTTTTAAGATCAACTGCCAATTTGACCTTATCGAACCAATCAGACTTATTTTTTAAGACAGGAGTAAATAGTTGTGTCATCAGCATAGATACCAAGTTGAAAACTGATGACATCAGGAAGGTCATTGATAAAAATTAGAAACAAAGTAGGTCCAAGAATAGAGCCTTGGTTATCACCTGCATTAATACAAAAAGAATAAGAAATAACAATGTTATATGTATATCCCTCAATAGGAGCTCCGTTCTAAGTGGAAAGTCAAGCAAAGGTACTCCATATGATTCAAGACTAGAATTTAAAAAGAATCTATGTGCAAAACATGTTTTTTTATCGACAGAAGATCTTAACATCTTGAATTGAATGAAGAGAAGCGACATGGAAGACTTATTCTTATTTAACATTCTAATACAGCGTCGCCAATAGTCACGTGAACCAAATGGGTTAGAGGCTATACGCTGCCTAATTCAATCAGCAACGACTTTGAGGACACGTTTACAATTATTTCACGCAATCACATTTAGGCGACTATTGTGATCGGAATTATCACGCGGGTAGACACGAAAAAACTGATTCCTATGGGTCGATCAGGCTGGTCTGAACTAAGGAGAACATTGTGATATTTGCAAGAAGGTACAAAAGCAACGAAGTCTGCTTTAATCAAAGAAAAAAAAACCCTGTGGCACAAAACTCACTAGGATGCTTTTGAATATCAACCCAAGAGGCTTCGCGAATTAAGGCCACGAAATGAATCCCAGTCAATACGCTGGTAACAGAATGAAGTCTTGTGAACAGGAGGTTCCTGTCTAATAGACCACTCAAAACTAAATATCAACAGATACTAGAGAATGATCCGAATCGCCAAAAGGACAGAGTTGTGGGTAAATTTGCAGATTTAGCCTTGGAAATATGAAGCTTAAGAATATCAATCTAAGGGGCGTCTCGAATAAAGTTACAAAATGAATCACAATCATTAAGCTGGCAACAGAAAGAAAACTAGTGAATAAGAGGTTCCTTTCATTTCGAGACTTGATAAAAAAGGTTGAATAAATTCAAAAATTCACCCAGATATACCATAAGATTTAAACTTCTGAAGAAGACGTATACCAAACCCTGTCAACTGTCTTCGAGATATTCATAGCATCAGCTCAAGCTGTTGCTTTGGATGATATCAACAGGTACAACAGCGTGATCCGATTTGCAAAAAGAACAGAGTTGTAATGCTCAACACGAGCTAGGAGAGGAGGTAAGGAACAAATCAAGTAAAGAAGAAGCGAGTAGTGAAATCCATTATTTAACTAATTTTGTTACATATATCACAGTCCTGAGAAGAAGGGGAGTGATAAAAGAAAAAGTGATAGCTAACAGAACGCAATAACAAAAATCAAAAGCATATGAAAAAATCAACTGGGAACTCAAGTGAAATTCGAAGATTTTCCCAAATATAAACGCCAAGGCTATGCATATGTATTTTAGAATCTTTTCGGCAAGGAGGAAGATAGCCTGGAACATAGAATTCATTTGTAACAATAGAAGAATTTAAATTAGTTCCACAAAGTTCGAAGACACCTGGAGACCGTTTCAAAAGTAAAGATTCAACACTACAGAAATTAAAGCGAATGCCAAGAATATTAGAGAAAGAAAAGTTGACGGGGGTGCGTTTTTGTTTACTGATTTATACGTATTTCATTTCATTGTATCTGTCATAAGAAAATTTATTTTAAGTAGAAAAAAGCTAAAATAATTATCACTGTCTAATCGTCTATGGCAATGTAAACTGTCCAGAAGGTGTCTAAGACTAAAGCATCATGCAGTATCAGGGCTGCCCACCGGAAATACATGCGCGGTCACCTAACCATGCGCAACATGGCACTACAAATACCCCGATATTATGTTGCAGGATAAGCACAATTCGAAGATTGACAACCCGAAGTAGTTATACCAGTTTTTATCCGAAATTAGCTTAAGTACAACAAACATTATAATGATATGTCAACCCGAAGTATTTATGTTCCTGTCCTGAAATGGGGTGTTGACGATAATAAAAACAGATGCATATCGATTGGCCAAATGGCTGGTCAAACAGGAACTATATTCCATATGCACCGTTATTAATTTCAGCGTATCCGGTTGTCAACTCTCGAAGTTTTCAATACAGCCACGCTTCATAAAATGATATGATTGCGTACAGCGAGCTAGTCGCTAAATGCAAAGTCGTACCCTGTCTGGTTTTTCGCACGTCCGCACATTGAGAGCGTTTCCCAGTCCCTAACCCAAATGTTAAGTAAGATAGCAAATACAATAACTGCAACGATCTGTGGACAAATATATTTTAAATTAATCAAAAATAAAAAATTAAAACTTATAACTGATTACCCAAACTGATGAACGTGATTTCAAACGCTAAAAACAATTTTAATATGGTTTCCATTTGTGATTCTTACGCCCAAAAAATTAAATCCACGCTACGTATAATTAAACAATAATGCACAATAAATTGTCCCTTGGTAGCAACAGAAGAATTTGAATTAGTTCGAAGACATATGGAGACTGTTTCAAGAGAAACGATTTAACACTACAGAAATTAGAACGAATTCCACTTATATTGGAGAATGAAAGGTTGAAGCGGGTGGGTAATTTTTTGAGTACTGATTTACACATATTTCTTTTCTTTGTATCTGTCATAAGAAAATTTATTTTAAGAAGAAAAAGGTCAAAATAATTATCACTATCTATCGTCTATGGAAATAAAAACTGGCCGGAAGTTATGTAAATCTAGAGCATCATGTGACGTCATGATTTCCCATCAGAAATACAAACGGGGTCACTTAACTATGCGCGACATGACACTACAAATACCCCGATATTATGTAACTGCTGATCATAGCTGACTCTCTAAGCGCTATCAAAGAGGTTTGGCTCCTTACTACCAGTCTAGAGCAGCAACCAGAAAACTGTCAACCCGGTAACCTCATAATAAAAAGTCGTGGCCACTGATCAGTCAGATCAACAAAGCGTTTAGACATTAAATCATTATGACCCTGGAAGAAACAACCGGTAAATTATATCTTAAACAGGAAACAAGGGACAAACCTCTACTGCTGCTCAATAAACATGAAACGGGTACTGACCGGTTGATAGGTGAATCTATCCATCCCTATTAAACTGTTTACAGCAAAGGGGGCTGATCATTTTTATCGAGAAACTCTCTTCAGGAAGGTTGCCAAAAAAGCCTCTAGACCCCTTCAAGGCCAAGAAAGAATTAATAAATTTTAAAGCTTCCCTTAAGGTTATCCCAAGAGTTGAAATCAAAGTAATATTAACATAAAATTAGATCACTTAATTTAGTTAAAATTAATAAAAATAAAGTTTAAATATACACCCACACACAAAGGTGGATATTTTACACTGCACACCGGGATAAAGATTCCTTTGTCAAATGAACCACTTATTCTTACTATCATCAGAATTTCTGATTAAATGATTAATAATAGAATTACAAATTTAATTATTTTTACAAGGATTGTATGTTATTGACAAAGATTTTAACCTTCCCAGTATGATTCCTATTTTCTACATTAACACACCGTGAGCCTGGAAGAGGTCTAGAGCCTTACTCGGCAACCTTCATAGACATGTTTTGTAAAATATCCCTTTCGTGTTCATATAATCTTTTATTTAAATTTCTTGAGGTTTCACCTGTGTATTTCTTGTTGCAATTATTACAGGTAATAAAATAAATTCCTCCTTCAAGTTTTAGCTTACCATTTTGTTTTGTATTAAGTCTTTTATTGTTTTATTGGACTTAATTGTGACAAATTTCATGCGTTTAGAGAAAATCTTTGCGATAGAGTTGATAGGTAGAACAATATATTTTTTTTGGATTCTTTTTGTTTGTCAGGAAGAATAGGTTTCTATTTAGGAATATTTTATGAGTCTTTTGCTCCGCATTGAATATGAAAGTATTTTCAAGGTATTTCTTCTCTTCATGCAATTAATGAGGGGTGCAAATTAATAAAAAATTAAAGTTTAAATATATATGCACACACATACGAGGGCATTTTATACTGCACACCGGAATAAAGATTTCTTTGTCAAATGAACCACTTATTCCTTATTTTGCATGTTATTGACATAGATTTTGACCTCTCCAATAAAACTCATATTTCTTGCATTAACACAACGTGAGGTAAAATGTGAAGGGACTTGAGAATGCTCTTTCTCTTCAGGATTGATGCTTTGGACGTAACCAGGGTTACTCTTGCCCTGGGCTTTGCTTTAAGAGGAAATACAAGCCACAACACCATATACACACATAGAAATATACATAATTACATAAACTCACATATTGATGTTGGAATAAACAGTTCCTCGTCTAATGTACCACTTATTATAATTTCTGTTTAAATGATACATAATAGAAATCAATCAATAAAAGGAGAAAATTTTCATCAAACATACACTACGAGGCCAAAAAATGGACACACCCATGGAAAATCGATTTTTGTATTTTTACCAAGACAAGTGAGTAATAGAATTCGTTTATTACTACACTATATTAATACATGTGTACATATGTACGGTATACAAGTCAAAAATGATTTACGAACGATAAGGATCCTTGGCATACTGCCTTAAAGAATAAAGGTTTTCTAGAGTGGAACCGCGAGACAAGGATAAATTGCAACTCTTCCAGTGGCCTAGTCAGAGTACTGACCTTAAATCAATTGAAAACCTTTGGGCGATAATTGTCAAGCGAAAGTAGTTGGGTTAACAAAAAATACGGAGCCTTTCTTGATGAATTTCAACTTAACATCAAGAAGTTAATTAGAGAACTAGAAAGGATTATTATAAAAAATAAAGAATGATAATATGTCTATATTACTCAATGAAACATACTTGAATTAATATATGCTGCCTATATATATATATATATATATATATATTGAGAAATTTTTATTTTATTATATATATATATATATACATATATATATATATATATATTAGGAGGCAAAAAAATGGACGCACCTATAGAAAATCGATTTTTGTTGTATTTTTACCATGACAAGTGAGTAATAGAATTTGTTTATTAATACAGAATATTAATATAGGTGTACATATGTACATTATTCAAGTCAAAAAATGATTTAGTATTTTGTTGGGTAACCTTTTGCTTTAATAATGGCCTTAATTCTTCGGGGTGTGCTATAGACTAAATTCTTTAGTAAGTCAACGTTCTTCACCAGATTTTCTCAGCATTCCTTTAATTCACGAAAAATCTCATCTTCTGTGTTAACTTTCCTATTACGGACACACTTGTCCATTATCGCCCAGAATTTCTCAATTGGATTACGGTCAGTACTCTGACTAGACCACTGGAAGACTTGCAATTTATCCTTGTCTCGCGGTTCTACTCTATTCTTTAATGTAATATGCTTAGGATCGTTATTGTTACTAAATCATTGTAGGTCGACCAGCCATGTTCAAGAGCCTAATATTCATGTCTTTATTCTACTGCACCTTATGATTGAGTGATGAAATATCCTCGCCCTCTATTTACATTATTCGGACTATTATCCTCATCTTTGTCTCCATATTTATTACAACGTTTCGGCCGTTGTGCGCTCCGGCCTTCTTCAGGTGGTTGGAATGTCGAACTGAACCCTTTATTTCGCTCAATGGGGTAGACTGTTCTAGTTCCACGTGCCATGTTTAATAGATGTCAGTTATTAGTTAACTCTTATTAATACCTCTATGAAAGAACACATGGCACAGTGGATGAAGGCGTTAGTTAGATATAGTGACAGGACTCAAAGAGTGTGAGTTCAATACCCGGTTAAGGCAGTGGATAACTTTCCGAAATTTGACCAAATTACCAAACAGATATTGGATCAAGTTGACATATTTCCCCGGCCTCCTTAATAATATTAATGTTTCCTTTTAGCATTTTTCTACACACCTGATATTTATAAGTTTCAGGGTTTGCTTTTTTTAATAACTAGAGAATGAAAGAGCTTAAAATTCTGAATACATTCTGTTAGAAGCTAATTAATTGTTCGTTAATTAGAAGTAAGTGACTTAATTGAAACTTTATCCTTTCAGTGTGGGTCAGATAAGTACAAGTTAAAACTGGTGTGACAACTTCCACCTTATCTTTCCCTCCAAAAGATCAAAAGTAAAATCGAATAGACAAACATACACCACCATATAATAATTTATGTCGATTATTATTGATTGACTACTTTAGATCAATACGTTTTTATCGCCTTCTTTTTTCTATACACATAATTTCAATCATTCAATGAGGAGAATTCTTTTTTTTACGTTTCATAAAAGACAACCATCTCTGTATGATTTCCTATATTTACTTGCTTTTTTCTGCTGAATTTGATTCAAAGATTCGCTTTCTAAAAATTATTTCGACAGCTTTATCATTCCTCATTCAGCATCAATCAGAGAGCCATTGTTGCTCATTCTCAGTAAATCACTTTTTAAAAAAATTTTTCAGGACTATGACTAGGCCACTGGAAGAGTTTCAATTTACGCATTTCCTCTCTGGATAACGTTTATTTTTTATTGAAGTGTGTTTACGATGGTTATCGTTAATAATTATTTTTTTAATTTGTCTAATGTACATATGTACACATGTATTAATACCCTGTATTAATAAATGAATTCTGTTACTTACTTGTTTTGGTAAAAATACAAAAATCGACTTTTTATGGGTGAGTTCATTTTTTTCCTCCTAGTATATATATATATATATATATATATATATATATATATATATATATACGCAGCATATATTAATTCAAGCATATATTAATTCAAGTATGTTTCATTGAGGCATATTATGCTTATTTATTTTTTATAATAATCCCCTCTAGTTCTCTAACTAACTTCTTGATGTTAAGTTGAAATTCATCAAAGAAGGTTCTTTTTTTTTGTTAACCCAACTACTTTTGCTTGCCTATTATTTCCCAAAGGTTTTCAATTGATTTAAGGTCAGTACTCTGACTAGGCCACTGGAAGAGTTGCAACTTATCCTCATGGCGCTTCCACTCAACGTTTATTCTTTAAGGCAGTATGCTTAGGATCATTGTCGTTATTAAATCATTTTAATGTATACACCTGTATTAATATAGAGTATTAATAAACGAATTCTTTTACTCACTTGTCTTGGTAAAAATACAAACATCGACTTTTTATGGCTGCGTTCATTTTTTTACCTCGTACTGTATATGACAATTTTTTGAATTATTGCTGTAGGGAAAATGTTTGAAAGGTAAATAATTGTTGTGGATTCCGGGTTGAAATCAGGTACCAATAAATAACAAACGCCACGAAGGAATATATGAAAATAATTTATTAACGTAATAATACAAACTGGTAAAGCAGGTTAGTAGTTCCAGAAATACGGGTTAGTAGCAAAATATCTATGCAATCTTTGGTATTGAAGTATCGCTGTATGACTTCTTACTGAGTCTACGTGCTCGCTCACTGTGACTCCTAGAACGCTGTTACCTCACCCCTCACTCTTCCGGTTACCTACAACCTTTTACTCTGTCACTCTGGACTCGACTCTTCGGTCTTGCTCTCTCAGGTCTTCACGTAGCCGTAGTATATGTATATACTGGGTGAGTTCATTTGTGTAAAAAGGGGTGGACCCCTCAACACCCACCTTTTTAGATCCCTTTTGAGGGGGGAGAGTTTGTATTTTTTCTCTTATGGTCGATAATCAGAGGTTCAGTAAATTTTCTCTTTCTGTTTGACCTTCTAGTTTCTGTGTTTTCATGTGGTCATTGAATCTCAAAAGCTTCAAAGATTGCATCCATTGAATCGTCATTTTCAGCGAGTGACGAGCTTGGCTCGTCAACCCGTCTTTTTTGTATTTGGTCAATATGTCTTCTGTGGGTAAACTTTTCGCCTTATACTGTGTACATCACATTCCCTAGTCTGTTAATTATTGTGCCTGGATCCCAGTAAGCCATATTGTTCCTGAACATCCTAAAGTGAACTCGTTCTCTTGGTCTAAATGATCTCTTAGGTACTATAGGTGTATGCTGGTGTTTATTCTTGTTAGGCAATAACATATCAAACACAGACCGTATTTTCCAGGTAAACATCACTTCCGCTGGTGAAAGACCAGACGGTGTATTCCCGTTAGGTGTTATTCGGTATACTTGGAGAAACTGTTGAATAGCTTTTTCTGTCGGTACATCCCCTGCTTTTTTTTAGAGCTCTCTTTAGTGTGTCTATGAATCTTTCAGCCTGACCGTTAGACCGTGGGTTTTACTTGGTACGTCTCACAGAATTCTTTAAAATCGCTGGAGGTAAATCGTGTTACCAAGCAATCCACGACACCGAATCTCGCGAATAATTCATGTAGACAGTTTATAGTATTTAATTTTATTTACTAAAACTATCTACTGTTATTAAGTGGTAGTAACCCTCTATGGGTCCCGCATAATCCACATGTATTCTGGACCAGTATCTGTCCACTTTAAGCCATGGTTTCTGCATAGAAGGAGGTGCTTTTGCCGCAGCAGCACAACCTTTACATCTTTCCACCATTTGCGTAGTATCATTGTCCATGTTAGGCCAGCAGACGAAATTTCTCATAAGTGCTTTCATCCGGTTTTTTCCTGGATGTCCTAAGTGAAAATCCTTCAAAATCCGCCTTTGTAACGATTTTGGTATCACTACTCTTTCGTTATATAACAATATGTGGTCACAAATTGCGAAGCTGTCTGCTAAATTCCTTCCCTTTTCTTCTATTTTTTTCTTGGTATTCTGAATAAATTAATCTTTTTCTGCTTCCCTTCTTATCTCTAACAAGGTCACAGATAGTTCCTTTACTGTGTTGCATAACACTTTACTGATTTCATCTTCGGCTTGCAACGCCGCTATTACTGAATCTTCCAGCGGTTCGCATTTTGCAGGCATTAATCGCGATAGTCCATCAGCGTGTTCAATTTTCTTCGCTGAGAAGAACTCAAGTTTGACATTGTAGTTCAGTTAAATAGTTCCCCATTTTAGAAGTCTGTTTGCTGTATAGATTGGTAGTGCTTTTCTTGATCCAAAAATCGTAAGAAGAGGTTTGTGGTCCGTTTGAAGCGTAAACTCTCTCCCATATATATATATCTGTGGAAGCGAGTTATGGCGAATATAATGCCTAGTGCTTCCTTTTCAATCTGCGAGTAGTTCCTCTCCGCAGGTAATAATGATCTCAATGCGTGAGCTATGAGTTTCTTTGTGCCATCACACATCTTGTGTAGAATTGCAATCTCCTTACTCCGTGAGAACTCGTGTCACTCGGGATAATAATTTCTAGTTTTGGATCGAAATGAGTTAGTGCTAGTTCCGACGTTAATTTTTGTATTATCTCCTTAAACATTTTTTGACTTCTTCTGTCCAATTCTATTTATTCTCTTTTTTAGTAATTCATTGAGAGGGGGCGCTCAATCTGTGCATATTTTCGATGAATTCGCTGTAGTAATTTGCTAGGCCAAGAAAACTTTGTAATTCCGCTAGATTTTTTGATTCAGGCATATTTTTTATTGCGAATGTCCTGTATGGATCCGGATTTCTACCACTTTCATTAATTATATCCCCTAAGTATTTGATTTCATTTAAGAAAAAATCGCATTTTTTCCTTTTACTTTAAACCCAAAGTCCTGAAGTCTTTATGTGCGATGCATGCTCTTCAACATTGTCGTTTTTAATTAGGATGTCGTCCAAGTACGCGGTCGCAAAATTCTGGCCCGTGAGCATTGTATCCATCGTTTGCCGAAAAATTGCCGGTGCAACTTTTACCCCAAATGGTCGTCTGTTGAAGTTGTACAGCCCTTTGTGCGTATTAATGCATAGAATTTTCGTACTCTCTTCTTGTACTGGGATCTGCAGATAAGCCTCACTTAAATCTATTTTGGAAAATATCTTGCCGCCGTTAAGCTTGGTGAATATTTCCTCCGGGCTTGTAATGGATAATGATGGTCTTTTATAGCCTTTTTTTTTAACCCCGTTGAGAAATATGCGCATACACGGATTTCCCCTGATTTCTTTTTTACATAGACTACTGGTGCTGCCCATTCACTAAACTCTATTTTTGACAGGATCCCAATTTGTTCAAGTCTCTCTAATTCTTTGTCGACTTTCTCTGTGGTAGCAAACGATACATTCCGCTTCTTTTTAAATACTGGTTGGACGTTTTCTTTTAATTCAATTCTAGCTGTAAATTTGTTACACCGACCCAACCCGCTCGAAAATACTTCTTGAAATTGGTTATGTAATTCTCCCTTTAGTTTTATAACTTCTGATGATTCGCACTTTATATTTTTACAAAAAGAACTGATATGTAAATCACATACGTCGAACTTCTGCATCCAGTCTGTGCCCACTAGATTTTCTGTATCCTTCATTACGAATATTTTGAGTTTTCTTGTTTTCCAGTGAAATTTTACAATTAGGATTACTTCTCTTTCGAATTTTATACGCTTTCCTGTATCAGACTAAGCAATTTTCTGTGTGTGTAACATTGTTGGCCTATTAAGCTTTCTCCATATTTGTAGGTTAATTATCATCAGGTCTGAACCTGTGTCAAGTTGTAATTTTATCTTTTTATTTAAGATTTCAAGTTCCACATATTTCCTTATGTTAGTATTGTCTTCGTCATGCAATCTAGTAGCTCTTATCCTACTAGTAAATTTTCTGTTCCTACATTGGGATGCCTTGTGACGCATTTTTCCACACGCAAGACAGTTTTTATATTTAAAACGAAAATCCTTATTCCAGTGTAGTCCTTCACATCGATAACATGCAGATTGGGGGAGGGGGGGGCTTATATTTACTTTGATTTTCGTCATTATTTGCCCTGTGCGTTGTACTTTTTTCCTTGTTATAGAATTTTTGTTTTCTTTCCGGGGAGGGTGAAAATCTTTTTTCATTATTATAGAATTTTTGTTTTCTTTCCGGGGATGGTGAAAAACGTAAACTTTCGTTTAACTTACGTATATGTGATACTCCTGACTCCTCAATATCCTTCGAGTCTTTCTTTAGGCTCAGGCATTTTTGGCAGTCTTCCAATAGTTTTTATAGTGTCAATGCAGTTTTGAAAGCATTCTTCTACGCATTTCGCTGTCCGTTGCTGAGACTAACCCTTGTACAAAAATAAGACATTTGAAATTGTCTGGAGTTAATTCTGCCAACTTGAAATCGTCGCAATATTTATTCACAATTGCGGCGAACGTGGAATAGTCCTCATTTTCATCCTTTACAAGGTTAAGACATTTCCACCTTTTGTGAAAGAGTGACGTTTTCGGGCTGAAAAGCTCATTCAGGCATGTAACTGCTTCATCAAACGTTAAATCATTTGGCAAAATGTAATCCACGAATTTTGTGTATTCTTCCGTTCCTAATTAGTAATAGTCATAGCTTTTTTGCTTCTGTCCAGTTTTGATAATCGATGTTGAAGATGTCTTCATGACGTCTGAAAAAGTCCCCGAAATTTTTATCCTCTTCTAGGGAGTATTTCAATGTTTCTATCGTGTTCCATACTGCGTCTTGATAAAAAGTTGCCTCTTTTTTTTCAATATTTCGTTGTTGTATATTACTCGCTACTTTTACAATTAGCTCCTGGAGTTGTATTTGTCTTTCTTCATTTTGCATTTGTTTTTCATGATTTTCCTTCTGCGTTTGTAGTAATAATTTTTCCATTCTTTCTTGAAGTTGTAATTGTTGTTCATTTTGGTATTTTATAAGTTCTACTAAAATACTTTTAAAATCCTCCATGATAAGAGTTTTACGAAAAACTCGATTTTCCGTATTTTAATCCTCGTAACACTTTGGTACCCAGTTGTGGATACTGGCAAAACGGCAATTTTCTCTTTTGAATCTCTGAGAAATGCAAATTTTTGTCCCCCAAGCTGTTGTGGTGAGAAGAGATAATTTTTTTTCTTTCCGCGTAGGTCCCAATTTCTCGACACCAAGTCGTTGTGGTCGGCAAGGGAGAATTTTTCTTTGTACTCTTCCTGTGTGAGTTCGAATTTCCTCGTCGCCAAAGTTGTTGTGGTCGACGAGAGAGAATTTTTTCTGTGGGTTCGTAGTTGTTGTCGACGAGGGAGGATTTTGTTGTTTGTTCTTCCCGTGTGAGTTCGATATCCTCGTCGCCAAAATGTTGTGGATTCCGGGTTGAAATCCGGTACCAATAAATAACAAACGCCACGAAGGAATATATGAAAATACTGTGTTAACGTAATAATACAAACTGGTAAAGCAGGTTAGTAGTTCCGGAATACGGATTAGTAGCATATATATATATATATATATATATATATATATATATATATATATATACAGTCTTTGGTATTGCTGTATGACTTCTTACTGAGTCTACGTGCTCGCTCACTGTGACTCCTACAACGCTGTTACCTCACCCTCAGTCTTCCGGTTACCTACAACCTTTTACTCTGTCACTCTGGACTCGACTCTTCGGTCTTGCTCTCTCGGGTCTTTACGTAGCCGTAGTATATGTATATACTGGGTGAGTCCATTTGTGTAAAAAGGGGTGGACCCCTCAACAATAATACGGGAAGATACTGACTGGATCCAAAGTAAACAAAGCAAAAATAACGTTAAGTCTCAAAATGTTTTTCCTATTACTTTAAAAATACGTCCCCCTCCATAAAAATATATTACGTTAAGATATAAATACAGGGTGTCCCAAAATGATGTATACACCCTTTGAATATTAATAGCTAATAATACATTACCGTGATGTGAGAACTTATACGGATGAAAATATGCAAAACATATGGATTGGAAGAAGAGGGACAGTTGAATACCCCCCTAGATCACCAGATTTGACACCCTTGGATTTCTTTTTGTGGGGGTTTCTAAAAGACAAAGTTTACAACAGGAAACCTGAAACAATTGCTGAAATGAGAGTAGCAACTGAAGAAGAATGTGTTCAAATACCAGAGGAAATGATACTGGACATTTGTAGGTCTATTTCTTCAAGATATGAAAAGTGTATTGAACAGAACGGCAACCAGTTTGATCATTTGATGTGAATTCATCATTATATGAACATTCTGCCATTGACCTAAGTAGCTTTTATCTTATTAAAGTTAATTTTCTATGTTTTTCTTTGTATATTTTACTCTCGAATTCTTTAAATGTGTATTCTTTCTCTTGTATTAATCTTATTTACAATTCAAAATACATAAATTGAATAAGTTTTACGATTCAAAGAGTGCATACATTATTTTGGGACACCCTATACAGTACAAATTATTCATGTTAATTAACAAGTACTTTAATCAATACAATGTACTAAACGTTCATAATAATATGGTAATTCTTAGTAATAATAACTTATATATGATAGAAGAATCTCGCTAAATAACACTTATTTAAAATGAAAACAATCGATGTATACGATGACATCTTTAAAAGAAATATGTATTTTCACGAATAAAGATAATGAATATATAAGAATATTATAAAAATTAAAATATAATAATGAAAACATAATAAATAAAACATAATCATTACTTTGAACTTTCCTGGAGCAAAAAGAAAAACGAAAATTATTATTCATTAATATAAGTTCATTATTACTATTGTTGCTTACATAAGATTGTTTAATGACATAAAAATTGAATAAATCAGGTTAGATTACAATAAAAAAAAACAATTGTATTAAAGCTTCAAAAGTATATGTTATAAATTAGGCGGTAAACTTAAGAACACCTCTCTTCTGAAAGCAAAAAGTTTGACTTCATTTTCTTTGCTCTGATATAAAAACAAACATTAAATTATAAGAGAGTTACCATTTCTTTGTATTATATTTAAATTCACCTTTTCATAAATAATAATAATAATAATAATCACTTTCCTTTGAGGTTTTCTTTAAATCCATTTTTCTTCAAGAAGAGATGCAAAAAACACAGAATTAATATCTTTAGGTTTTCAAAATCTGTAAATAAGGCTTACTTTACATATATCGGATTCTAGATCTGTTGCACAACATTTAAAAGAACATTCCGACCTAACTTCAAATTTTAGAGAAATATTAACTGACAATACAAGTATACTCCACCATGAAAATAAAAAACAAAAACTTCAAAATCTTGAATTGCTCTATATGAAAAATTGAAACCAACACTAAATAAAATTAATTATGCGAATAGCAACAATGTTTTAAAATGTCTATAAAAGAAATGTTTTGGGATGCTTGTAAAAAAATTTTAAGATGCAAGTTGAGCATTTAAACACATTACATATTTTTAATGTTAATTTTTAAATTGACTATAATAGAGAATGTTTCATGCGCATTTACAAAAAAATCACATTTATCAATTGCATTAAGTTTTGTCTTAGCAATTCACACCTGAATGCATTTCATATGAATAAAATAACAGTTTTCCGATTCTTATTTTATAAATATATTTACCTTTTTTTCTAAATTCATATTTGTGGTCCGGCAAATTTAAAATTATACATTTAGTGGTCCATGAAGTTCAAAAGGTCGTCGATTCGTTGTTCTAGATAATGTAGGAGTACTGCGGCATTGGTAATGGCGTCTACAGTGATACCTGGGTCATCTGTATAGTTAATATCTATTAATATATTTTTTGCAGGATATCGACTTGAGAGGTGGATCAATAACCTCTGTCGAATCTTTTACAAACTTAGTAAGCGAGATAAAATCTACTGAAAAGCATGTGAACATTCGCATAGCTAAAGGCCGGGCCACCTTGAATAAAACAGATGTAATTTGGAAATCTGTTCTACCAGATACCTTCAAGCCACTGTAGAGGCGGTGTTAATGTATGGTGCCACTGCCTGGACATTAACTAATATCCTCATTCTTTAAGCTTGATGGAACCTACACTCGGATGTTCAGAGCTATACTTCACATCTCCTGGTGGCAACATTAAACTAAATCACGGCTCTATGGACTCATCCCTGATATTTATACAACTTTACACGAACGCTGAATGCACTTCTGCATGACACTTCTGGCAAGCGAAACAAGAACTCGCGAATGATCTACTGTTCTGGGCACCTAGCTATGGACCAAGACGAGTTGGTCGCCCAGCAACTACCTACATTGGCCAGTTATATTATGGTACAGAATGCCTCTCTAATGACCTTTACGCAGGATGGTTGACGTGATAGACTCGTGAATGTCCGAGCTAACTCGACCGAATAAATATTAATCTGTTCTATTGACAGTCATAAACTGAGCACCTGATTTTAAACCAAGCAACTTATAATCTGCTGTCAAATGATCTAAACACTTGTAGGATTTGGTTGTCCTTTTTTTCTATTAAAACAATAGCGAAATATTTATTTTCTTTCAAAAGGATTTTCCGTTTTTTTACTTATAGCTAGAATGAAAGCGCCTTGACACTGATGACTCGTCCTTCAGTCATACCTTCCCAATTGTAACACAATATTCTATGATGTCCATATTCATGATGTCCGTATTCTATGATGTCCGTATTCAAATATCCGTATTCCATGATGTCCGTATTCCATGATGTTCATATTAATGATGTCCGTATTCCACGATGCCCGTATTCAGATATCCGTATTCCATGATGTCCGTATTCTATGATGTCCGTATTCAGATATCCGTATTCCAGAATGTCCGTATTCCATGATGTTCATATTAATTATGTCCGTATTCCATGATGCCCGTATTCAGATATCCATATTCCAGAATGTCCGTATTCCATGATGTTCATATTAATGATGTCCGTATTCCATGATGTTCGTATATTTTATTGCGCTCATTTTAATTTGTCTCTGGGTTTATTACAATGCGTTATTGTTGGAGCATACCTACGGACGATAATGGGTATGTTTCCATTCACATAAATACAGTATTATATACTGTATGTTGGTCTGCAGTTAGAGATTCGTCTCCAGCTGTGTTCGTCAAACTCTCTGCCTCCGAGCTGAGGAGGCTAATGTCGAAGGACAGAGTCTCGCCTCGGGAAACAGCTACCCTAACCCGTTTTATATGGGGTCTACGCGAAATTTTTGGCCGAGAATACGGGATCAGATACCTCACATTAAATTCGGCCTTATACCACATCTGAGCGCGTGGGACGGTTGGTAGATATCCTGCAGTTAGAGATTTCATCTCCAGCTGGGCTAGTCAAACTCTCTGCTCCGGGCAAAGAGGATACCCAGACTACGCCATGTCGAAGGACAGGGTGTCGTTTCGGGAAACAGCTTCTCTACCCCGTTGTATACGAATCTTATATGTGTTGTTCTTGTTCTAAGTATTATCGTTCACTATCAACCTTCGTTTGATTATTCTATTCACTAACCTTCCCTAGATTACAACAGTTATTATAATGTGTTTTTATTTATTTTTAATTGCGGTTTATAGGTCAAACTAAGTTTTTCTTTTAATGTCAGTCAGCCAATCTTCAGTATAAATTATACCATTAGTTTTTTTAACCCATTATTTGCCAGTTCATTTTTTGCTTTGGAGTTTGTTCATATTATAAATTTTATTTGATTAAATTAAATAAGTCTGATTAGATCTAATCATTTTATAGCCGTAAATGTGTTGTAGATCAAAGAGTAAAAACATGTTCCATTTTTTAATCAGATACATCTTGGGCATACATATTTAGTAAAATTAGCTTCGTCTGACACAAGGTCTTGAGCGTTAATCAATCGATGCAAATCAAAGCTATTACATTTATAATACTCTGCTCCTCGGTGGTAGAGGACACTCTATGCAAACAATGGAGTTTGATAAAAAATACTTTTAGGTTGTCACTGAGCCATTGGGTCCTATATGAAAGAGCAATCCAAATAAATCATTGCTTATCTGGGTAATGAATCTCCTAAAACATCCTCGTCGATTTGTGATTATTTGTAAGAGTTGCTACGATACCCGACGTTGATCAGCGACTCTACCAGTTTCGCTAAAAAGATTAATTAGACGTCCAATGGTTGACGTTCGATAGGAAGTCTGTATAGATCCTTCCTATTGACTTCGCCTGTCACAGATCAGTGTGTAGTACCTGTTTCCCTATATGTGAACACCAAGGTAACTCGTTCCTTCTTTGTTAGTCTTTCAGCCATCTTAATTCGTCAAAATTGTTTCTGCAAAATAAAAAAAAATATCGGAATAAATTAATCATTTACAACATGATTAATTAATTAACTTTAAGTTGTGCGACATTTGCCTCACCACACACACACACACACACATATATATATATATAAATATATATATATATATATATATATATATAAAAGTGAACATGGAAGTTAACACTTAGAGGCGACAGTCTGTTTCATGTTATATACCGTACCTATGATCACTAATAGGGATGTCCCGATCCCCATAGATACGGTGGATAGTATTGTAAGTGGGGGTGATATGCTAAGTAGTCCACCACTAGCAGTGGTTTACCTAATTCATGGCGCTGGCGAGTATTGTATGGTGTTGATGTTATAAAGATTATCATTTCATTTCCAACCTACGTTTTGGTTATTCCTCATTCAGTAACCGTTCCTAAGTTACAACAGTACCATAGCGAAGAGCTCATCCGTACCATTACCATAAAAGTATTTATAGAAAAGGCATACAGAGGCAATCTTACGGCGATGTATATATATATATATATATATATATATATATATATATATGAAGAAATATAGTTTTAAGGTGTGCTATATTTATGGGATGAAATAAATATAAATATAAAAGTGAACATTGAAGTCAACACTCAGAGGCGACAGACTGTTTCATGCTAAACTCAATCGTTGACGATTGCGTCTAGCATGAAACAGACAGTCGCCTCTAAATGTTGACTTCAATGTTCACTTTTATATTTACACACGCTCTATCTCTGATATTGAGCACTTTATCCCATAAATATAGCACACCGTAAGACTATATTTTTCATATATCATATATATATATATATATATATATATATATATATAGCAGAAGAGGATTCATAACTTTCCCAAGGGTATTAGCACGTAAGTGTATGTAATGTATTCGACTGGAATCCGAACTCGGCTCTCCGATTCCTCAATCTGAACCTCTATTCATTACCCCACCGTGACTCCCGATTCATCGCATTCACTTACGTGATAATACCCTTAAGAAAGGTATGAATCCTCTTCTTCTCCCCCCAGCTATGGATAAATAGCAGGACAGTTTCGGTTCTATAGTCTTGGATGGCAACTGGTCTAGGAGAACAACAACTCTGAATTCAAAACGTGCGGAGGGTCCTTTGGAGGCCTTGTGGCACACGGTGCACCAGGTCTCTGTATTCGGCCCTTCAAAAAGTGTGGTTGATTCTGTACAAGACCTTCACCACTATAATCAAATCATATGTGCAGGTCGTCAGGCTATCGGATTCTAGGAACTGAGGTGTCTAAAACTCATACGTCGTAAAAGGGTCCCAGTCGGCGCGGGTTAACAGTCCGAGTCAATTAACGACAGGAGAGTCTTTATATATATATATATATATATATATATATATATATATATATATATATATATCAACAACTGTACTTTTTATACATATTAATAACTCGTGACATTAATCACTATGTAAGAATACATAGCACAATTAATACCTTACAAATATTTAAGTAAAATACTACGGATTTATTTTTTCAGAGGCATTTTTATCAAGACGATCATCTTAAAATATATATAAACAATTCCATTGTTACTGGGGATGTGTGGCTGGTGCAACGGAAAGCAGCTCGGGATGAATAATCAGGAAATCGCGTTCAAATTTCAGTTGGATTCATTATATTCACATACACACAAATGGCCTTGGGCAACGTATGAATCAATCTTCTGTACCCCAGCTATGGGTTAAAAAATATGTCTTTTATCCGGATAATCATTTTTATTCTTCAAAAAAATTGTTAATGCAGTATTATATAAATATATGCAAATATATAAGAATTATTCTTACAATATAAAAATAATATTTTCAGTGTTAAATAAGCAACAAAGTGTTGATAAACTGTAAAACACAAGCTGTCAATGACGGCCCATTGATTGACATTTATTGAGTTCAGAAATTATCTGACTCTTTGTGTCATGTGTTATCATGACAAAAATGAAAAAAGATCAAAAATGGAGTATCTGAGTTTGAGCTGGTAGTTCTCCAGCCTATTTCTAGCCTTGATAGAGTTCAAAATTGTTTACGTCATCTTGTGGAGGCAACCTCGTTCACCTCAGACTAAAACGTCGCCAGTCTATCACTATAACTGCTCAGATGAGGCCCATTCCTTAGCTCCACCGGGTCAAACATTTACAACCTGCCATGATACATCTACGGAGCTGAATCACCCTTATTTCTTCCGTATTTCAAATCAGTTGAACTTTTTTTCCCAACAACTGCAGCTTTCTGGAAGAAACTCCCGCGGGAGTGCTTCCCTGAACACTTTAAAATTTACCTCTTCAAAGCAGATCAATCGTTATCTCTTCTCCTTATCCTCGTAATCTCAACTTCTTATCACCTTTTCGTCCATTACTATTTTTACTTTAACCCTCTATCTTGAGTAGCTCTCGAGCCTTGTATGTTGTGAAATTAAGTTAAAGAAATTCTCAACTCTATAGAAAGTTTCTAAGTTTCTCTTAGCTCCCCTATCTATAGGCTTCTCAAAATGGATGACAACATTTCACAAAAGCGCTTCTCTGACGTCAATCAGCCTTTACTTTGTGTCAAAATTTCTCAAGAGATTCTTCTAAAAGCGTCATTCTCTAAAGAGCAATCAATAATAGAAACGGTAAAAAAAAATAAAATTTCTATTCAAAGCCAATGTGTCAGTAATGAAGCCTCGTTTTCGTCTTTTATTTCTGTTTATTTTTAAATCCTGTGCATGTACGGAAGTGCACGCTCTAAGAGAAGAAACGTGAAAAATGGACCATTTTGGAGAATTTGTCAAAATAGAAATAGAAAAAAATGGTGGCCTATCAAAATTCTAAAAGAATTCTCGATGTCTTTAAAACTCCGAATAGTCAGGAAAAAATTATCTAGAAATTTAATTTCTGGAAGCTCACGTGTTTCACATATGTTCTTGTTTTTTTAACGAATTTTCAAGTGTCAGTAGTTTTTATCTCGTATCACAGCAAAGATGGCCCCTCGATGAACTGGTATCTTCACCTTGATAAAACGTTAGTTGCTACTAACAAACCTTCCAGCCAGTGAAAAACAGAATGTTATACTCCGACTCACAAACTCTCAAGGACAGCAAGGAGAAATAAAAGACTAATAACGGACAATGATTTAATATAAATTTTGACACTATTTTGAAAGCCTGCCTTCCAACCAATCAATTTGTCTGGATGATTCGCAAGTAAGTAATATAAGTGAAGCAAGGCGTCCATTTTAAATCTATATGTACTGCAAATATGAAATCTTGATAGCCAGGCCTCACCCCTATCCCTGTCTACTTGAGGCAGCATCCATTGATGATAGACTGAGGAATCTCTGCACAGCTATTGATCACTGTGCCTCCCGATAGAGTAATGCAGATATGATCGAGGATATTGAATGAAGGAAGAGGTCGGGGCTAACGCCTCCTATAGTTGGTGGCACATTTATGATTCATTGCTTATTTCATATACAGAAAGTTTCTTACATATTGATAATACATCATAGCAAAATGGCCGGTTCTTCGGTCGGCTCTTCGGTGTCGAATCGGCTCGAGTTTCGACAACGATACCCTGGCAATCTATCATTAGGCTAACATTGTCCTTATTTTTCTTCTTTGAAACAACACCAAGTAAAGCACTTTAAAGAGCTCCAAATACAGTTCTGGTCGATATAAAACTGAATGAGGTCTATTTACAATTCGAAGGTGTATAATTTAATATGTAATTATGCATTTATATATATATATATATATATATATATATATATATATATATATATATATAAAGAAAGAACAGTAAGATATAAAATCCGGTGTTCTTATAGATATTTTTATTTTTACAAAATAGTGCTCAATGTAAATTTACAGAGCATTAATATTATAAATTAATTGATTTAATATATGGTTTTTTTCGCTACACAGTTCCAACCATGTTTCAAAAATAGAAGCTAAAAACCCCGAATTTAATTTTGCAATTAAATTAAAAGCATTAGTTCCATTTCATCTTCAAGCGAATTTTTTATATATATATAATTTAATTAAGTTTAAGTTTAATTAGTTTATAATTTAATATGTAACTATTATATATATATTATATATATATATATATATATATATATATATATATATATATATATATATATATTAGGGTATCTGTCTATGTTTCTGAGATGAGTTATTGTAATTATTTACACTATTTACAGTGTTCAGACTGTTATCCTCATCTTTGTTGCCATAATCACGACGTTTCGGTCGTTATACGCTCCAGCCTTCTACAGGACCTGTCTATATTTCTGAGATGAGGTATTGTAACTATTTACACTATTTATATTGTTCGAACTGCTGTTTTCATCTTTGTTGTGATATTCACGACGTTTCGGTCGTTATACGCTCCGGCTTTCATCAGATGATTGGAATTTCGAACCGAACCCTGTAAATAGTGTAAAATCACTGCAAGATGCAAAATCTTAAGTGCATATTCTAGGCCACAAAACGGGAAATAATTGAAACTGAGCCATCCGGAAAAGGTATGGCATGTGGTACTAGAACAATCCACACCGGTGGACAAAATAAAGAGTTCGATACGAAATTCTAATCACCTGAAGAAAGCCGGAGTCTACAACGACCGAAACGTCGAACAATGTAAATAGTGTAAATTATATATTAAGGTATCCTACAATAATTACATTTTACCCAAAATGATATAACATGTAAGTTTTAAACAAAGAAAAGTGTACTGAATTGTTATTTAATATCAGTTTATCTATATGGCGGTGAATGGTGGACAGTCTCCTCACATATGAAGACGAGACTTGAGGAAACTAAATGTGGTTGTACAGAAGGATACTGAGAATGACATGGACTGAACACGTAGGAAACGAAGAAGTTTTAAGGAAAACGGAAACAATAAGCCACTTATAATTATCATCAGGAAGAGGCAGTTGAAATGTCTAGGGCACATAATGAAGAAAAAGGGCTTGGAAAATGTGATACGTACAAGTCAGGAGAGACAGAGGAAAACAAAGCATAACTTACCAAGTGAGCATGATGGCTGAACAAAGTATAAGAGAGATAAAATATATAAAGAGCTACAAAGGACAGGAAATTGTGGAGAGTCATTAACATTTACCTCCTGATGGAAGACAGTACATAGAAGAAGAAACGGAAGAGTGACCAAGAAGTAATTACATTTGACCAGGAAGGATAAAAAGGTCAAAGTGAAGGTAAAATTATGCTGCCAATTTGTCTCTATGAACAACACTTATAACCAGAAAAAATTTCATTTTCTAAGCATCACTGGTTCCTGAGATAGAAAACTTCCTTACTTTGTTGTATGATTTGCAAACTATACAGATATCACGTGACCATCTTGAAAGGTTCAAGCAGTGAGAGCAAGATCTGAGAACAACATATGGTTTGATTGGAAATGTTCTAAAATATTTGACCGACTGTCACCTCTCTTTCTAGGTCTCCTTGCAGACTGTTTTATTTGTCAAATGTAATTTGACAGATCAATTATTGGTCTGTAAATTGTCAGTGTTTGGTCAGTATATCATCCACTAAGATACACACACACACACACACACATATATATATATATATATATATATATACTAGTAATAATCTTATATGTATAAGAAATTATACTCGTCCGGAAAACCTTCGGTGTCTTGATTTGCAAATAATCAAACCAATACCAAAGCGAAAAAAAAGGTATAAAAAAAAGAAAGAACCAAGAACATGTACATCAGCCGAAAATAATTGTCTAGCATGCAATTCTAAAGTCCAAAGAAAAAAACCCGATACGAGTGCGCAAAATAATTAAATAAAGTGCTCAATACGTTAAGTAGAGCAGACCTAGTTAAACCTAAAGAGCCAGACAAACCAGGTTTATCTGACGATCCTCTTAGGTGAAACCTTGTTAGGTTTGTCTGGCTTTGTAGGTTTAACTATATATATATATATATAAGTGTGTGTGTGTGTGTGTGTCATCTACTGTTTTACTGCTATATACATGACTACTGGTATATGCCATCTGATAATGGGGAGATATGACTACTTTTTACTTCGGGTTCAGTCTTCCATATCTGGTTTGAAAATTACCCCCCCCCCCATAACTAAATTTCTCCATGTGGCCCAAATGAAAACTTTTCAATTTTCAAGAGAGGAGACCTTAACATTTCTAAAAAATAATTCATTATTTACATTATTCGGACTGTTATCCTCATCTTCATGACTACATTCCCTTTATTTCATCCACCAGGGTTGAATGTTCTAGTTCCACGTGCTATGCCTCTCAGTTATTTCTCTTTAACTCAACTCTCCAAGTTTTTTGGTTCACCGCTCCTGTGGTCTGGTATTAAACTCACAAGTCTTTGGGTCTAGTCAAGTGGATAAAGATGTTGGTTAGATCCAGTGACTAGACCCAAAGAGTTGCGAGTTCAATACCAGGCCAGAGCAGTGGTAAACCAAACCTTGGAAAGTTCAGTTAAAGGGAAATAACAGAGACATCCGGAAGAGGAATGGCACGTGAAACTAAAACAATCTACCCCGGTGGACGAAATAAATGCTTCGGTTCGAAATTTCAGTCACCTTATGAAGGTTGGTGCATACAGCGGCCGAAACGTTGTGAATATGGTAATGAAGATGAGGATAACAGTAATACCTCATCTCAGAGATATAGATTTTTCCCGGTGCACATTGATCAATCTACCAGACCAAGATGTAAGTTAAATTTACTTAAATATTATTTATTCAGGATTTAATCAGGTTCATTTTCAACGATTTCAGTCCAACAGGAAGGTAGATGTTCGATTCCTGGTTTTAAAAAAATGTTTTTTTCCCGAAGCAAATTTTGTGACATACAGTGGCCGTTAATGATTAAGTATAACTCAAGATTTCAATGTTAAAATAAAACAGTATTTAATTACAACTGCAAATAAATACTTAACAAGAACAAAGAAGTAAAAGTCAACCAAAGATAATTAACCATTTCAGTGAATATCTTGTTAGTAGCGCGGCTTGGCTTAACGTCCGGCAAATCCTAAATCAAAAACCAAATCATCGACACACAATAATTCACACTAATTCGACTGGATATTTCCAGTCGGTAGTCACTCAATAATCATTGCAGTCAGTAGTCTGACATCGCTATTTATACACCTTACAGGAAACATAATAATAAGTCCAGAGTGTCATGCTCGAACCCCGGTGACAACAAACTTGGAACATTGCTGACAAATTATTCTTTGTTTCTGTGTTAACGTCATTGACGACAAACGCGACGCCAGGAACTATTGACCGAAAAGTAAGGATGATTTTGATCTTGCCTATTTTGTTCCAGATTTTAGTGTATTGAATAAAAAGTTTCTGGGTTCCAGAGTATTTATTCATCGTCTCCTGTCTTATTCTAACTTTTCAATATATATATATATATATATATATATATATATAAAGCATCTGTTTCAATAGTTGAAAAAATGAATGAGATAAGTTTAAATGTTCTAGCAGTAATAAAATGTTATATAGATTTAAACAAATGAGAATCTGTTGGTGTTAAATGTGCATGAGGCATGTTGAAAGATTTCTTATCCTAATGACTCTATTCTTTCTCGGTTTTATTTTGCAAAGTTATACGCCCTTACATTGTCATGCTGGAGAATAACACATCTTTTTTACTTTCACTCATATACTTTGTTTACTCAATCAGGTTGCTAGCAAGAAACGCCTGCCTATGTTCCACGAACATGTAATAGCTTTCAAAATCCACTAGATAGATATAGAGGAATTATGCGGAAATGGTCCTGGTTTTGATGTTGGCACTGTCTTCTTCTTTTATGATTACCATTGTCCTTTTCTTATTTTCGAAAATGAGTTTAGCATTCCTGGTTAGAAGACCTGCAGGTGTAGAATATTCGGTTAAGTTCTTAAGCAAAATCCATAGAACAATGTTTCCCAAAATTTGCTCGCGCCTCACAAAATTTCACGCGATAAAAAGTACATTTGAAAATAAAAAATTGAAAAACAGAGAGAGGCTTAAAGGGAGATAACTGCAGATTCAAAGTTAGAATATTATCATTGATAACTCTCTCCTCCAATTTGCAGACCCTTGTTACTATATTCTTAATACTTGATATAATGCAAAAATATCACAATGATAAAATCATTCAATAATTATTTGTAACTATTTATACTGGCACTCATGCATACAATTACAAGTAATCCATAATATTTTAAAATTTAAAAATCATATTTATTTTTGGCATATGACTGGTTTTGTTTGATTTTTTTTTACGGTATATCAAACTCATTGGGTTATTTAATGCCGACAATATTTTTATTGCTAGTAATTCTTTTTCAAAATGTATTGCTGCTAATATTTCTTTTTTTCAAAAACATATTGCTGCTAATATTTCTTTTTTCAAAAATGTATTGATGCAAATATTTCTTTTTCAAAAATGTATTGATGCTAATATTTCTTTTTTCAAAAATGTATTGATGCAAATATTTATTTTCTTCAGAAATGTATTGATGCAAATATTTCTTTTTTCAAAAATGTATTGCTGCTAATATTTCTTTTCTTCAAATATATTGTTGGTAATATTTCTTTTTCAAGAATGTATTACTGGTAATATTTTTCCTTCAAAAATTCATTGCTGGTAATAATCTTTTTGCTCAAAAATTCATTGCTGGTAATATTTTTACAAAAATGTATTGCAGGTATTAAAACCTATTTTTACACTTTCATAGTGTTTTCACCCCAGTTTGGGTGTTAACTATTTTCCTATACCTGGGACCCTAACAGGGGCTACCACTCCGGGTCAGGATGGACCTGTGAACACCATCAATGAAAAGGTGGCTCCACGTTCCTCAAAAACTTCTGATCAGAGTTTTTGCTGTTGGATGTAGTCTATCATCTTACCCAGGACGATGACATATGACTTTATCGAAACTGTTTCTAAATCTTTGATTGTCTTTGAATCATTGCACCTCATCTGCTATCCTCTTCCGCCGCATCTATGACGCGCGCACCGCACTGAGTGAGCACGAGTTCTAGAAGAACCGACATTCCCTCTTTGCAAGTTTTCCTAATTAAACCCTGAACTACGCTATAAAAGATACACTTTCGGTTAGAAGAGACGCACCTGGATAAGATAGTAAGATTTGATCTTCAGTCACGCTCTCCAGTGTAATGCGTTGCATACAAGAACTGGGTCAAGAAGCGAAAGTAATGTCCAAAATTGGCCAACGCAAAAAAACGCATCTATAAAACAATCGTCAACTCTGTCGACTGATCTAAATTGACTTTTTCTACGATCAAGTATACCAAATGAATGTTGCCTTGAATAGTTCTGGCGTTTTCAGTGTCTATTCGCGGTCAACCCGTCGAGAGAAGACAGCCTGCAAAAGATCTTGCTTAAAACCATTAACTTGGTTTCAATCGCAATAGGAATGCCTGCAAAATACTTTCCACATCCCCTTTTATAGGCAGAAACACACAAATGCATTCAGGGATTTTTCTTAGCCAATATAATAGGCTGGTTGTCGGCTGACTCTCGACTCAGTCCCGATCTGTCTTGTCTGAACTTGCTTGTGTGTGTCAACACCAATTCTTAGTTTGTGAACATTTTGCCATATTACTGTTGCTTTGTTTTGCATATATTCTTTGCTTGCTTTATATTCATTTTTTTCTCTGTTCCTTTCTTTTCTTTCTCTTATTATTCCTTATTGCAAACTTTGTCAATTCTGTTTGTTGGACATTTCTATTACTTATTTTGCATTTGAACATCGCTACTCACTCTATAGGTTATCCGTCCTGGGTATGACGATAAACTACATCCGCGTTCTGGGTAAGACGATAAACTACATCCAACAGCAAGACATCTGTTCAGGAGGAGCGTAGAGCCACTTCTTAATTGCTGGTGTTCCCAGATCCACCCTGAACCGGGGTGGTACTACCTGTCAGGGTCCCAGCTATTGGGAAATGGTTAACCCCCAAATATGAGTCAAAACACTATGAAAGTGTAAAAATAGATTTTAATACATATTCTATTCATACGAATCTATCCTAAAAATGTTTTCGGCATTAAATAACCCATTGAGGTTGATATGCTGTAAAACAAAAAAAACCAAACCAATCTAAACCAAAGAATACATATTCTATTCATACAAATCTATCCTAAAAATGTTGTAGGCATTAAATAACCCATTGAGATTGATATGCTGTAAAACAAAATAAACCAAACCAATCTAAACCAAAGAATACATATTCTATTCATACGAATCTATCCTAAAAATGTTGTAGGCATTAAATAAACCATTGAGGTTCATATGCTGTAAAACAAAATAAACCAAACCAATCTAAACCAAAGAATACATATTCTATTCATACAAATCTATCCTAAAAATGTTGTAGGCATTAAATAACCCATTGAGATTAATATGTTGTAAAACAAAATAAACCAAACCAATCTAAACCAAAGAATACATATTCTATTCATACAAATCTATCCTAAAAATGTTGTAGGCATTAAATAACCCATTGAGATTGATATGCTGTAAAACAAAATAAACCAAACCAATCTAAACAAAAGAATACATATTCTATTCATACGAATCTATCCTAAAAATGTTGTCGGCATTAAATAAACCATTGAGATTGATATGCTGTAAAACAAAATAAACTAAACCAATCTAAACCAAAGAATACATATTCTATTCATACAAATCTATCCTAAAAATGTTGTAGGCATTAAATAACCCATTGAGGTTGATATGCTGTAAAACAAAATAAACCAAACCAATCTAAACCAAAGAAGACGTATTCTATTCATACAAATCTATCCTAAAAATGTTGTAGGCATTAAATAACCCATTGAAATTGATATGCTGTAAAACAAAATAAACCAAACCAATCTAATCCAAAGAATACATATTCTATTCATACGAATCTATCCTAAAAATGTTGTCGGCATTAAATAAACCATTGAGGTTCATATGCTGTAAAACAAAATAAACCAAACCAATCTAAACCAAAGAATACATATTCTATTCATACAAATCTATCCTAAAAATGTTGTAGGCATTAAATAACCCATTGAGATTGATATGCTGTAAAAAAATAAACCAAACCAATCTAAACCAAAGAATACATATTCTATTCATACAAATCTATCCTAAAAATGTTGTCGGCATTAAATAACCCATTGAGATTGATATGCTGTAAAACAAAATAAACCAAACCAATCTAAACCAAAGAATACATATTCTATTCATACGAATCTATCTTAAATATGTTGTCGGCATTAAATAACCCATTGAGATTGATATGTTGTAAAACAAAATAAACCAAACCAATCTAAACCAAAGAATACATATTCTATTCATACAAATCTATCCTAAGAATGTTGTAGGCATTAAATAACCCATTGAGATTGATATGTTGTAAAACAAAATAAACCAAACCAATCTAAACCAAAGAATACATATTCTATTCATACAAATCTATCCTAAAAATGTTGTAGGCATTAAATAACCCATTGAGATTGATATGCTGTAAAACAAAATAAACCAAACCAATCTAAACCAAAGAATACATATTCTATTCATACAAATCTATCCTTAAAATGTTGTCGGCATTAAATAACCCATTGAGATTGATATGCTGTAAAAAAAAATAAACCAAACCAATCTAATCCAAAGAATACATATTCTATTCATACGAATCTATCCTAAAAATGTTGTCGGCATTAAATAAACCATTGAGATTGATATGCTGTAAAACAAAATAAACTAAACCAATCTAAACCAAAGAATACATATTCTATTCATACAAATCTATCCTAAAAATGTTGTAGGCATTAAATAACCCATTGAGGTTGATATGCTGTAAAACAAAAAAAACCAAACCAATCTAAACCAAAGAATACGTATTCTATTCATACAAATCTATCCTAAAAATGTTTTCGGCATTAAATAACCCATTGAGGTTGATATGCTGTAAAACAAAAAAAACCAAACCAATCTAAACCAAAGAATACATATTCTATTCATACAAATCTATCCTAAAAATGTTGTAGGCATTAAATAACCCATTGAGATTGATATGCTGTAAAACAAAATAAACCAAACCAATCTAAACCAAAGAATACATATTCTATTCATACGAATCTATCCTAAAAATGTTGTAGGCATTAAATAAACCATTGAGGTTCATATGCTGTAAAACAAAATAAACCAAACCAATCTAAACCAAAGAATACATATTCTATTCATACAAATCTATCCTAAAAATGTTGTAGGCATTAAATAACCCATTGAGGTTGATATGCTGTAAAACAAAAAAAAAAAAACCAATCTAAACCAAAGAATACGTATTCTATTCATACAAATCTATCCTAAAAATGTTGTAGGCATTAAATAACCCATTGAGATTGATATGCTGTAAAACAAAATAAACCAAACCAATCTAAACCAAAGAATACATATTCTATTCATACAAATCTATCCTAAAAATGTTGTCGGCATTAAATAACCCATTGAGATTGATATGCTGTAAAACAAAATAAACCAAACCAATCTAAACCAAAGAATACATATTCTATTCATACGAATCTATCCTAAATATGTTGTCGGCATTAAATAACCCATTGAGATTGATATGTTGTAAAACAAAATAAACCAAACCAATCTAAACCAAAGAATACATATTCTATTCATACGAATCTATCCTAAATATGTTGTCGGCATTAAATAACCCATTGAGATTGATATGCTGTCAAACAAAATAAACCAAACCAATCTAAACCAAAGAATACATATTCTATTCATACGAATCTATCCTAAAAATGTTGTCGGCATTAAATAGCCCATTGAGGTTGATATGCTGTAAAACATAATAAACCAAACCAATCTCAACCAGAGAATGCATATTCTATTCATACGAATCTATCCTAAAAATGTTGTAGGCATTAAATAACCTATTGAGGTTGATATGCCGTTAAACAAAATAAACCAAACCAATCTAAACCAAAGAATACATATTCTATTCATACGAATCTATCCTAAAAATATTGTAGGCATTAAATAACCAATTGAGGTTGATATGCCGTTAAACAAAATAAACCAAACCAATCTAAACCAAAGAATACATATTCTATTCATACGAATCTATCCTAAAAATATTGTAGGCATTAAATAACCAATTGAGGTTGATATGCTGTAAAACAAAATAAACCAAACCAATCTAAACCAAAGAATACATATTCTATTCATACAAATCTATCCTAAAAATGTTGTAGGCATTAAATAACCCATTGAGATTGATATGCTGTAAAACAAAATAAACCAAACCAATCTAAACCAAAGAATACATATTCTATTCATACGAATCTATCCTAAAAATGTTGTCGGCATTAAATAAACCATTGAGATTGATATGCTGTAAAACAAAATAAACCAAACCAATCTAAACCAAAGAATACATATTCAATTCATACAAATCTATCCTAAAAATGTTGTAGGCATTAAATAACCCATTGTGGTTGATATGCCGTTAAACTAAATAAACCAAACCAATCTAAACCAAAGAATACATATTCTATTCATACCAA
>CAHIKZ030003087.1:1367500-1382500 GCA_903632075.3 Acanthosepion pharaonis
TTGTCTCTCTTTGCTTCTATTCGACCCATGAGTATCAGATTCTCCAGGCCCTCCTTTCTCAGTATGTATCCCAGAAACTTCAGCTGCCTCTTCCTGATAGATAGATAGATAGATAGATAGATAGATAGATAGATAGATAGTGTTGTAGAGTAATTTGCAGTGGAGGCTTGTATTTCAATAAGTCTGTCCTAAAAGAGTCCGACGTACAAAACGTTAGGAACTTGGAAATAAGAGTTAATGACGCAGTAATCAAGTTGTGATGGTTGGTACTTCAATGTCCGATATCGACTGACTCACTCAACACCCCTGAGCCCAAGTGACCACTGCTACTACTACTTATTATCTGTGGGAGGGTCCATTACAATAGAATAGGTATTATGGTATAGATAGATAGATTGATAGATAGATAGATAGATAGATAGATAGATAGATAGATAGATAGATAGATAGATAGATATGTACAGACTGAGATAGACAGATATGAACAGACTTAGATAGATAGATACATAGATAATGAACAGACTGAGATAGATAGATAGATAGATAGATAGATAGATAGATAGATAGATAGATAGATAGATAGATGGCGAGAAACGGAGAGAGTCAACGAGTTTTATTCACTATCGGATACATTAGATTGTTTGCATCCTCTCTAAGACCTCATCGTTGCTCACACGCTTGGTCCTTGATATCGTTAGCACCCTTCTGTAGAAACACATCTCCGTCGCCTCGAGTCCAAAAAAATCGTCCAACATGTATTTTTAATTTCTATATGACTGACTAAATCTCTTGCTACCCGATATTTCTTTGGCTAGTGCTATTTCCTGATGAAAAAAAGGATCAAGAAAAATTGATCCCAAATAAATCGTCCATCTCTTTGCTCTCATGTTAATGTAACTTTCACGCATTAATCAATCCCCTTCAGAGGATAAACGTCATACATTAAGGGATTAACTAGCTATAAGGTTAACAGAAAGGCCTTTTCACTAAATGATTTCGATTCATCTTCAAAATAACATTCCTTTGATAAGCAGCTCTCTAAACATCTTTTGACAAATGATATTACATTAAAAAGCTGAAGATATTCCGTCATTAGAAAAGGTTATTTTGTATATTAATTGAATCATATTGCGGAAAGGTCTTTTTAAGAATTTTTTTCCTCTCAATATTCATTATGATTTCAGGTTTTCTCTTTCGTTTTCTTTTTCATTCAAGATTTCGTTTAATGTAATCCCATTAATTTTTTTTTTTGTTAATATTCGTGATTTTGCCCAATTTGCAAGCAACCTTTGACCTTTCAGAAGAATAATCGTTAAGATTGCTTTGAAGAGACAGACATTCTTCACAATCTAATGTTTCCGATAGTGAATAAAACTCGTTGACTCTCTCTGTTTCTCGCCCTCTATCTATCTCAGTCTGTTCATATCTATCTATCTATCTATCTATCTATCTATCTATCTATCTATCTATCTATCTATCTATCTATCTCAGTCTGTTCATATCTATCTATCTATATATATATATATATCTATCTATCTATCTATCTATCTATCTATCTATCTATCTCAGTCTGTTCATATCTGTCTATCTCAGTCTGTACATATCTATCTATCTATCTCAGTCATTAACTATCTATCTATCTATCTATCTATCTATATCTATCTCTCTCTCTCTCTCTCTCTCTCTCTCTCTCTCTCTATATATATATATATATATATATATATATATATATATACGTGTGTGTGTGTGTGCATGTGACTTTCTGTAAAAAGATTAGATGTCAACAAGCTTCCTCACATCTGCAATTAGCTTAGACGTTCGATTGCATTCCCCAGATAAGAAAAAAAAAGACACACACACACACACACAAACTATACGTTCAATTATCAGTAAACCTCATTAAAGAAATACATCTTCTCTAATAGATTGCGGTCGAAAATAACTGTTCAGAATCTATCTTTAACGATACAAGCATTTACCTCGAGTCATATATTTAATTCGCTAAAAAAAAGAAAAAAATAGAGGCCGGGTGATATTTCTTTCTTCTTTTTTTAACTAAAAAGACGCATACAACTTTATTTAAAGTAATAAAAAAAATGCGAGGAACAAGTTTTCGAATGCTTTTTTTTTCAGAAAGTTTTCGAATGTCTTTTTGCTTTTACAGCGGAAAGTGCCTGTCATTTCCTGTTTTTCTAAAATTCAATAAAACCTGTACTTAAAAAATCCTTCCTTGCTTGTTTTCCTGGTTTCTTTCTTTGCTAAAATAACTTTATCAAAGAAAAAGTGTTCATCCTTACTTAAAATCAGTAACGTAAGGAGGACGGAATAGATAGAGTGCGTACCCTGGGCGCCTAATCTGAGGGGCGCCATCGGTTTCATTGCTGGTAAAAGAATGCATTCAGAATTCTAAGGTTTGTTGCAGAGTGTGTTTTTCTTTATTTTACCCTAAGCGCAATCAACTCAGCTGTTCCAACTGCTCAAGACACACGGCTTTTTCTCTTGCAAAGAAATTTGAAATGAAAGCAACCACGTGATCATTTTCTTAATACAAAAAAAAATCTGCAATTGTAAAATTTAAAATATCGTATCTGAATGATTTTTAACGGCCAAGTGGATTAAAACGTTTGTTCGTGAAATTAGTGACACTTTTAATTGGGAGTTCAATTCCTGTTCTGTGCAGTACACAGAGTGAGCTTTTAGTGGAAACGGCGAGCAATAACTGCGCAATTCTAAATAAGAACAAAACAAGACATGGAACGAGAACGATCCCCAACTGCCGTAGATTTAATAAAGTGTTCAATTCGAAATCTTCTTGTGGTTACCCAGATCGACAAACACCTGAAGAAGGTCTGAGAGCCCAACTGTCGAAACGCCGTGATAATAGTAAAAAGATGAATTTGAAAGTGGTCAATGGTTACTCCACATTCCAGATTGACCGACAACAATTGCTGATGCTATATCATGGCTTTCACATTGAAACACCGGTTTCCGTACGATCACCGAAGTTAAGCAACGTCGAGCCTTGCCAGTACCTAGATGGGTAACCGCTTGGGAATACCAGATTCTGTAAGCTTGGAAGTGCTAGTGGTATAAAGGCTCAGAGTTATTAAACTGGAGAGCCGAGTTCCAATTCCTGTTGGGTTCGTTATATCACTTACGCGCAAATACCCTTGGGAAAGGTATTAATACACCTCTTCCCCCCGCTATGGGTTAATTAGCAAAATCATTATTATCTAAAATAAAGAATTCTTACAATCTAAAAAAATATTTTCTTGCTTTAAATAACCTTCAAAGGGTTGATAAACCGTAAAAACCGAATCAATCAATCACCATAATAAAATCAAATTGCACATTAATACATTGTCATTTCATACAAAATTTGATTTGTATTAAATATATTTATTTTAAATATATCACTTAGTTCTTCTCCCCAAGACAACTATTACTGCAATTTTTTTTTGTTTTGCATGTCTAGAAAACTGTAAAGATTTGTCTGTGGTTAAATGCAAGAAAATTATTCTAGAAGGACTAGAAGTCCTAACTGGATTTATTATTGGTGGGCATTATATTGAAAACAGACACAAATTACACTGTGCTGATGGCAAATTCAGGCAGAAAACTGAAAAAACTATTTAACAGGACAACCCCCCCAAAAAAAAAATGAATAAAAGTATTGAAAACACCCAAATTTAAATATCCCTTTTTATTCATTTAGGGAATTAAGGATCTTATTAAAACACTAATGGAATAATGTAAATTAAAAACTTAAATTAAAAATATTGTATTTCAAAAGAAATTAAACTTAATAAGGCTATTTCATCTTAGAAATTATTTCTTCATTTCGTAATTATGAGCAACACCCTTCAGGAATTCAATAGGATCGAATGATTCATCTTCCATAATGACTTTTTGGATTCTTTCGTCAGCATCTCTATATTCCATTTCATTTGACAACTGAAAAATATGGAGCTTCACTGAAGGAAATATAACAATACTTCCAACTCTTTTTCTCAAATTTAAAAATGCCTCCAAGTACTCTTTTTCTTAAATTAGACTATTCGAGCTTACAACGACGAAGTACTAATTTGACTACTAAATGAGAGATCAAATTTGACTATAACGTCGAAGTAGTAATCTGAAGTAAAATCGTCCCTCTGGTGAAAAATTCCTATGTTGAATCGGCCACGCCCAATCAGAGGCACCGGAACGTTCCATTCCCACTCAAGTGATATCAGTCTAACTGGATTCTTAAATGACTTAAATATAAAAATGTCCCCAACTACGAATTTTCTTGAATTGGACTATCCGAGCATATAACGACTAAGTTCTAATTTGACTATTAAACGAGAGAGAGAGAGAGAGAGAGAGAGAGAGAGAGAGAGAGAGAGAGAGAGAGCAAATTTGACTATAACGAGGAAATAGTAATCTGAGGCCTTAGCGTCCTCTGAGGAAAAAAACCTCTCGAATCGACCACGTCAAATCAGCGACGCCAAATGAGTTACGCCAGAACGACCCGTTCCCATTATTAACTGTGGAAAAATGGAAGGCATGGTTGATAGAAAAAATGTCAGACCAGGTTCAAAATCTCTGTGTGGATATTATTGATCATCTATTTATTTCATATGTTTATTCTTAAATTGGAAGTCTTTTTATTGATGCTGGGTTATTAGTTTCTTATGGTTTAGGCTTCAGTTGTATTTTGAAGTTTATACGGTAAAGTAATATTTTTGTATTGTTGAAGTAAAATGGATAATCTGCAACGTATAGACGCAATGCACGCAAACGACCAATTAAAAAAAAACTGCTTACTAAAAATGATATGACTTTATTAACCAACATAACATTTATTTAGTCGAAAATGCTTAGAAAATATTGGGTAATTTATAATTTAAACTTTGACCAAAGACAAGGAAAAGGATTAGAAAAAAAAATGAAAAAAGTTCGAAGAATTTGAAGGTAGCGCAAAACTCATGTAGTACGGATATTTGATACTGCCCTCTGTGAGCAGAACGTTTTGTAAAATTGGTAAAAAAAAAAAAATCTGCCCAGAAGTGCTATTTTGTAGGAAACAGTAAAAAGTAGGAGTTCGGGGAAATAAATTTTTATCAAAATTTTCTGAATTAACACTCTGTATCTCTTGCGAAATGATTCAGCCATTTTGAATATCTCGAGAAGCGATTTTGCAGCCTTAACGTTATTTAACAAACGATCTTATGATGACCTTACTGCGCATGTGTGATAAGATATCATTGAGAAAAACTGTGTCCTGTGTGACCATCGCATTTTGAGCATGCATTATGTTCTGCTTGGAATAAATACAAGGGCGGTTTGCTTGGACAAATCAATGATGGAAGACGGGTAAAAGTTCGATACCGACGCTTGAAACACCTTAGCGTAAACCCTTTGAAAGTGACTAACGCTTTGGTATACATTCTGAAAGTAGAAGAGCCAAACATGTTGAATGTGGGAAGTCTGCAAACAAGAGAGATTGTGGCGGACTTCACCACATTAATTTATTTTTAGATTAGGAAACAGGGCTGACGCAGAAAAGGATAAGCAAAATACATCGTTACACATAGGATGTGTATTTAACAAGAAGTACAATATCAAACAATGATGTGAAAGAAAACATGCATTTAAGTAAGAAAAGGTTGAAATAAACAAGAGTTGTCTCACTTTAACTGTAATTTTAGTATTTCAAAGTTCTCTGGAAGAATGTTTATGAGAATATCTTATAATGACTGTTCTCAGAAGATTTTGCTGTGTAAGAAAAGATTATGTGAGTGTATAAGGAATGTTCAGCATGTGAGTGTGTGTGTGAGTGAGAAGATTGGCGCATCATTTCAAATGTCATGGATTCGTTTGGCGGCTGAATTCTCACTAATTTTCTAAGAAAAATTCTTGCCTATATAAGTGACTATAGGCGTCAGATCACTGCGTGTATATATATATATATATATATATATATATATATATATATATATATATATATATATATAATTATGTCGGCATCGGTATCATCGTCCTGTCTACATATTTTTCTCCCCTGGTGGCGGTGTCGAAAACGGCTGTAAATAAAAGAGAGTTTGATAGGACAATTCATGTGAATTTACTTTTATCCGGCAACTCTATACATTTACCCAGAAGCACCTCCCTTGCAGCTCAGGGGTTGTGACAGGAAAGATTTGGTTACGCCAGACCGAAAGGGGCAGCCGTTTTCCATCGATTTGGCCGTTGAGATCGTCTAGATCTTTGCCTATTCCTATTGGGGTCTTTGGGGGTTGGCCGCGTTCAGTCTGTTCCTTCCTCTTCGACCTTGGCGCCAAGGCTAGCCCTACAATATATATATATATATATATATATATATATATATATATATATTCTCCAACAAGACAAATATTTCTCCTCCCGGTGATGGCCATTTTGGACGAAAAACGAGTCGAGGAATCTAAATAATAATAAAAAACGAAAGAATATTAATCTACAACCCAGTGTGTCTAAAGATTTTAACTTTTAATTTTTTTAATTTTTTAATATTTTTTTTTTTATTGTTATATATATATATATATATATATATATATATATATATATATATATATATGTTTGCAAACGTTTACACAAATATATGTATTTTGATTGCATGTGCTCTTTTCATATTATATGGCTCTCTTACATACATGCCTACAGACTTAGACGCATGCATACACAGGGTGTATCAAAAATTCTTTACAAACTTTCTTCTTATTATTCGGGGGGGCACAAAAACAAGAACATAAGTCCACAAAAACATATGTCCCCAAATCCTTCGTTTTTGAGTTAATACGTTAAAGTTCACGGTAGAACGCTGTTAGATGTACAATCTAAGATGCAATCAAAAAATACTTTTACAAACTTTGGTGGGTTCGTGACACCAAAACAAGGTAAAATTTTCATTCAGTCACCAATTGTTTTAGGTGGCCCCACAAATAAAAAATCCAAAGGATTGATGTCGGGGGGGGACGTGGGGGCAATGGGACCGGTTCTCAACTACCTATCCATCGTTCATGGTAGATGCCAGCCAGTGCATCGCGAACAATGTGACTAAAATGTGTCTTTGTATTAGCAGGGGTACATCCTCTAGCAGGTGTGGCAGTCCCGGCAGACGTCACCGGTAAGACGTACTGGGAGAACATATGGACCTAACAGACAGTCACCTACAATTCCAGCCTACACATTAATCGCAAACTGTTGCTGCTGTCTGGATTGTATTGCATCATTGGGATACCGATACGCCCACAATGTTGGTTGCGCAAATGAGTTATTCAATCTCTTCCAAATGTTGCTTCATCCGTAAACAATACTGAAGAAACAAACAACGAATCGGCAGTTTATGCAATAAACCATAATACGGCGCGCTAGGGCTATTTGGCCGTGTGCTGACAGCTAGATCGTCTCTGTCAGCCTGTCAAATGTTTCTTCAGGCATATGAGGGGTTCTCGGTTTTCCTTGATCCATAGTTTGTGTTGCAACAGATCAACGCGACGATAAACAGCAGGAAAAGTTAGATGACTCGTCTGTCTTCGTTCTGGAAACGAATCTGATACAACCGTGCAGTCTCGCGTTCATTCCCATTCACACAGCCGTACATAAATATATCATATCAACCTGCGCATTGGATGAACAGGTGAAACAGAACACATCTCAGTTAAAACATTACTACACACGTTAAACGTCGAAGGCAGACTAGCCAAAAATGCATACGAATAACAAATGTAACCTAGTCCAAATGTCATCACAGCTCCATCTACGGCAAACTTCCTTTAAATTTAATAACTCAAAAACGAAGAATTTGTGGATATATATTTATATGGATTTTGTCCTTGTTTGTGCTGTTTCGATCCCACCCCGTATGTTTGTAAAAGTATTTTTAATACACCCTGTATATATACGTATGAAAAAACTATATATATATATATATATATATATATATATATATATATTATAAAGAAGATCATCGCAAACGTTTTTGTTTCAAATGTGGAAAATTATGGAAAATAAAGTATAATATATATTTTAAAATAAAAAGTCCACATTTCAACGAAAAAATCTTTTCTCTTCTTTTTAAAATTTACACTTTTCTCTAGTTTCAACAAATGTAACAACTTCTCTCTCTCTCTCTCTCTCTCTCTCTCTCTCTCTCTCTTTATGTCTGTATATACATATATATATGTGTGTGTGTGTGTGTGTGTGTGTGTGTGTATTAATTAGTACATATACCTGTAGCTACATTTGGTACGCAGGTACACGTATATGTTCTAATTAATACATACCTTTGCTCTCTATAGCCACATTGAGCACTTTTATGTTTACACCTCATGCATAAATTTGACGATTATTTATTTGCTTGCCTGCGTATGCACACCAGCACACGCGTACACGACTGCTTATACTTGGCCATTTCATTTATCCACTCTACTATATATATATATATATATATGAAGAAATATAGATTCCAGGTGCGCTATACGTATGGAATAAAGTGCTCAATATCAGAGATACAGCGTATGTAAATATAAATATAAAAGTGAACATTGAAGTCAACGGTCAGAGGCGACAGGCTGTTTCATGCTGGACGTCAAGCGGCCTGATGATTGCGTCTAGCATGAAACAGCCTGTCTCCTCTGAGTGTTTCTGAGTGTTTTATAATATATATATATATATATATATATATATATATATATATATAGGAAAACGATATATAAATATTTATATATCAAAAACAATTTTAGGCAAAAATAAAAGTAACCTTATACGCTTTGTCATGGTTTTTTTCCTAATATATATATATATATATATATTGCTGCACACTTATACATGTCTACCTATATATGTGTGTGTATGTATGCGTGCGTGTGTGTGTGACTTATGTGTACGTAATTCTGCATTTGCGTCCCTGAATCCTTTGATTTAGTGGCACATCGATTTTTGTAGATCCTCAAGAATATATGGCAAAATGCCACAATTCTCGTTTGATCAAGTTACAGGCATATGGGCGCCAATGCAAGACCCGATTCGCTTGAAGCGAGACAATCACCAGTAAGAAGAACGCGACTCAGACTCAATCATGCAATCAGCCAATATACGCCGCAACTAAAGACACTCGTTCCTTTTGACGTAAGAAAAAGACAAAGGTTTCGGGTATATGCCCATAACGACAGAAATTTTCGTTCGCGGACACAATAATCGTGAAGAGATTTAATGTCTCGGTGCGTGATTCGCAATATTACAAAATGTATGACAATTTTTTTTTCTCTATATTTTACTTTTAAAAGTTTACAATGCAGACGTTTGCATATATGTAATCGTTTTCAAAAATCATATGCTTATGCAAAGTCTTATATTTGACGATACAAATATATGCAAGCAGGTGTCTCTATATAAAAGATGAAGTAACTCTGAAAAGCATGTCGATAAGGAAACGGGAAAGCTACTTAGAATCGTGTATAGATGCACTGCAGTGCAAGAGGTTCAAACCTCCACCAAAATTGATATGCGATAAATTTGACAGAAGAGTGAAAAAAAAAATGTAAAAGGTTTTAGAGTCATTGAAAAAGAACGGAATCAATTATACTTTGAGAAGCTTTTGAAACGAATGCCAAAAATATGCTGCGGTAATCAAGGCTAAAGGAGGATGTTTTGTCGAGAGTAAATTTAATCATAAATTGCTTTTTTCTTATTCTCATAATAAAATTCCTAATAAAAAATTATGTATCACTTTTTTAACCATGTATAATAATTCTCTCTTATTTAAAGTACAAAACAACTTTTGGGCCAATTTAAGAAATTACCAGAGGTGTCCTGAAGTTTTTGAACTGTATTATATATATATATATATATATATATATATATATATATATATATATATATATAGTCTTAAGGTGTGCTATATTTATGGAATAAAGTGCTCAATATCAGAGATAGAGCGTGCGTAAATAAAAGTGAACATTGAAGTCAACACTTAGATGCGACAGTCTTTTCATGCTAGATGCAATCGTCATATTGCATATGAAACAAACGAACTGTCGCCTCTATGTTGACTATGTTCACTTTTATATATATATATATATATATATATATATATATATATATATATATATATATACTAGGTTTTAAAGGTTTACGTATCTCAAATTGTTTGAGAGCAAAATGAATAAAATAGATGAAAATCAAGCATTCAATCGTCTAACGAGGATCACGTTAGCATAGATTTTGTTCTTATAAAACAAAAATCCCTTTCCTGATACATACACAGACAGAATGTTTCGCCGTATCAAAGCTCATCAGTGTGGATAGACGTCCGGTTGCCTCTAGCTAGGATCGAAACACGGTTGAATTGGTGTCAGTCGGAGAATCTACCCCTAAACTGTTGGCGCACGGTAGGGATAAAGGTGAATTTAAGCGTCTTTATTTTTAGGTAAACACGCCAGTGACTGAGAGAACTCTATTCGTTTTATCGAAGAGTATTGCATTAGTAGCAGTAATAGTTTACTATTTAAAAGACTCACACTTTTTTCCTCAGAGAGCACAAAAAATTTTTCAGGAGCACAGATATAGTCATCCACAGGCACACTGTTTCGCTCTATCATAGTTCATCAGTGTTGTAAACGTCCGGTTATATCAAATTTAAAGAAAAATATATATATATATATATATATATATATATATATATATATATATATATATATGATAAAAGACTTATATCAATAATTAGGCGTAAAGTGTTAAACATATGGAATAGAAATCAACACTGCATGTTGCATGAAAGAGGTTACTGAGTTGAACATATCACCAAATAATTAAATTATACTTGTGTTTATATAAGGGTGAACACTGAGAACAATACCAAGTGGCGAAAGAGTTTCTGACCTTTTAAAATTATTTCAGGGGTAAAGGTTCAGTATAAAATGCTAGGTCAATTATGTTATTCAATGATATATCTTCAGGTCATGACCCGTTTAACAGGAATTGGGTTTTGTCTCGCTCATGTAGATTTTGTCTTTGTCATGGCCTCAAGCATGAAACAGATTATCGACATTCAGTATCGATCTCAGTGTCCTCACATTTATATAAATATGTGTTTGATTTAATTATTTATGCATATGTAATCTCGTTTTGGGTGCAAAGCACTTGGTCTTTAATCATTGTGATTACTGGTGCGATAATTGATTAAATTATAATATATATATATACAATTAATATATATATATATATATATATATATACAAACTTTGAAGTTAAAACTCAGAGGCAACAGGCTGTTTCATATTAGACGCAATTTTCAGGCCACGTGTGTTGGGTTTTTCTCGACTATTTTTTATACGGGTCAGTGGGGCATTGTGGGTAGTCCATTCTGACCGTTGTTTTGGCGGGAGTGGTTTATTCATTTATTTATATATTTTGGGTTAATTTATTTTGCTTGTTTTTTAATTTATTTTTGTTCTTATTTTTATTTTCTATATTTATTTATTCTTTTCGATGGTTTTGTAATGTTGTCCAAAACCTTTGAGATTAGTGCAGATCGTTTATTTAATAGTTTGTTCTTTTGGTCTGGGAAGGTAAACTTATTTCTTTTCGTCCAGTTTTTGGATTGATTGCTGTAGTCTATTCTAACTGTTATTTTGGCGGTGAGGGGAGCAAAAACTGAAAAAAATAAAGAAATAAATAAAATAAAAATGATCTTCCCTGCCCCGTTGTTCTCGTAAGCTTTGGGGTAAAAATAAATGAAAAAAAAATAAATAAATTAACCTTAAATATATAAATAAATAAATGAACCAACTGTTTTCCTTCCCGCCAAAATAACTTTCTCGTTGTTCATTCGAGGAATGAATTTGATTGAGCTGTTAAAGCTTGTGTAGAACGATTCTACCCTGATAATTCAAGAAATGGTGCATTGCGTGTTATGAAATTCCATCGTGTTTAACCTCTTCAAAATAATGTCAAAGCCTAAAAAAGCATTATGATGAACATAAAAGACCGAGAAAACAAGCTTTGAAAAAAAGGATCCAAAACAAAGTTTCCTGGTATTTAAACCTCAACCAAAAGGAGTTAAAACAGATATTTTTAAAATAAAAAGCAAGGAGAAAAAAGTAAAAAAAAGGACATAGTTTCCGTAAACAGTTATAAGAAGATAGAATGTACGGTTATCAGAAGAAGGAACAGTCCTATATGCAAGATAAAAATCAGAGTCGTCAAAATCTAGCAATTATAAATATTTGACTATCAAGGAGGGATTATAGCAGACGATGAAAAACGTGGCACAGAAATGCGAAGGTGCATTAAAACTATGAGAATGGCTGGTGTCCAGCACCACGAGAGCGTCTCTCTGCGCCTTCTTGGTCTCACGTTTCCCACTGACCTGACTATATTGAGTCAATAGCCTCGTCTACCGCAAGGGAAGCCTGTTGTGTCGCTCCAGAAGGTTCTTCTCGCCTGAGTCCGTCCTTCAAATCTACCATTCATCCTTGCATCGAATACTGTTGCCATATATGATCTGGTGCTCCAGAGCTTCATCACGGGGACCTAGACAAAATCCAGGGACGGATATGCAATGTGATATGTCCTGATCTAACATCTCGTCTACAGACCTTTCTCACTGCGGTTTCCCTCTGTCTTTTCTACAGATATTTTCATGGAAACTGCTCTGACGAGCTACTGTCACTGGTACCACAACTGCATGAATTTAAGCGTGTTACTAGATTGGCATCTCGGTTTAACCATTCCACTGTCGAAATTGTTAAATGTAACAGCCTCTTCTACTTGGGGGCTTCTTCTCCCGCATTTCCCGCCAGCGGAACACCCTTCCTTTTACTTGCTTCCCTGGTAGCTATAATCTTCATATATTCAAATGTAATGTCAATCGATATCTTCTGATGCCTTGATCCTGATACCTGTCCTTCTCTATATCCTCAAAAATACCTCTTTACTCTTGCTCTCACTCTCTGTGATCCCTTGCGTGCTAGTGGCACTCCCGCCTTGATTGGGGTGAAATGCGTAAAAAAATGTCGAAATTGCCTTCCAAAAGCAAATAAATAGAATTAAGAAATAGGGAATATCATTAGAAACAAAGAAAAGGGTATGAGACGTCCATTTAATAACACTTCTCTATGACAGTGGATGCTGGATAATTTCCTCACAGATGAAGAAGAGACTGGAGGCAAGAGATACAGTTCTTTAGAAGGATGATGAGAGTACCAAAACATGTGAGCAACGTGCAGGCTTTAAAGAAAGTAAAAACAAAAAGGACTATTATACTTAGAAACAGATAAGTGAGGTTGAGGGCTGGGAAAATGTGACACTTACAGGGCATCCTGAAGGCAAGACAGGGAAAGGAAAACATTGAAGAACTAAATTGTGTAAGTGTCTGACAAACAAAGAATGGGAAGTATAGTAAAAAAAAAAAAACATTTCTAAGAGCCACAAAGAATAGGATTTAATTTAAAACCATGATTCCCCGCCTCCGCCGTCGGACATAGAGAAGACGGAAAATGGAAATGAAGAAAAAGAAAAAATGGCGCAAAAGCTACTTTTTATTTAAGACGGGTTCATGCCTACTCCGAGAATCAACTGAAAATGTGTATTCGGGTCGACAACTTCAGTGTCATTGGTGATAACCGCCATACGGCCAACATAGATTCGTTTTACCCACTTGCCAAACATTTTACGGGAGAATTCAGCTGCCATTTATCAGAAAGCCTCAGCAGTTTTTTTGTTGAATCTATCAGGTACTTTTGTATATATATATATATATATATATATATATATATATATATATATATATATCACTTTAAACGTTATTTTTTAGAGGATACTCAAATTTAAGTAGACGCTCCGTTTAATTATAAAAGAGTATTTTCACCTCCCGGCCTGAATATTCGAAAAATCTTATTAATGAAATATTTTCACCCTTCGGCGGTATCAGTGATAAATTTCTGCCGGATAGATAAAATCCATCCTAAAAAATCCTCTTTACATTTGGATACGAATATATATATATATATATATATATATATATATATATATATATATATATATATATATATATATATATATAAATACACCTATATATAAACAACTTAGGACATATCACCTTTTGTATCAGACCCTCCCTCATTTTTAGGTGAACAAAAGTAAAAGAACAGATAGTTTTAAAGTAAATAACATTTAATATTTGGTTGCATAATCCTTGCTTGCAATAACTGCATCAAGCCTGCAACACATTGGCATCACCAAACTGTTGCATTCTTCATTTGTGATGCCTTTCCTGACTTTTAACACAGCCTCTTTCACTTCTAGTTTGTTTCGGTGGGCTTCTTACTTCAGTGTCCTCTTCAGGAGATGAAATATAAATTCCATTGGGTTATTGTCCGATGACTGATTTGGCCAGTCTAAAACTGTTGACTTTTTCCCTCTGATCAAGTCATTTGTTTTATTGGCAATATGTTTTGGCGCATTGTCCTGCTGCGTGATAAACTTCCTCCTGATTACTTAGGATACATTTCTCTGTAAATTGCCAAACAAAATGTCTCTGTAGTCTTCTGGATTTATTCTGATTCTGCTGCTACCATCATGAGTTACATCAATAAATAGGAATGAGTTTGTTTCAGAAGGAAATATGCAAGCCGAAGTCAAGGGACTGCCTCCACCATGCTTCACAGATGAACCTGTATTCTTTGGATCATAAGGAGATCCTTTCTTTCCCCACACTTTGGATTTTCCATCACTTTGGTAGAGATTAATCTTGGTCTCATAAGTTCATAAAATTTTCTTTCAGAACTTTTATCACTATTCTCTGTACTCTTGTAAATTCCAATCTGGCCTTCCGATTCTTACTACTGATGAGTGGTTTGCATCTTATCGCATGACATCCACATTTCTGCTCCCAAGGTCCCATTAAAAGAATAATGGTGGATTCTTAACTTTCACCCCTGCACCCTGAAGTTTTGTTGGTGATGTCACTGACTG